>JAQBSW010010265.1:0-25011 GCA_029291075.1 Eudiplozoon nipponicum
ACACACGGCAAAATATTGAGTTTAATTGCCCGGTATTACAAAGCTCCAATAAAAACTCACGAATCTTGTTTTCGAAAATTACATAACATTAATAATTAGACATATTGCAGTGAACACAAATTTTACTACAAACATTCGTACTAAGTTACATTGAATTATTAATTTGCAAAACTTTAAAAGACGAAACTTGCATATTCTGCGTTCGACAAAATAGCAGAACACACGTAGCAATTGTCAACATTTCTTTACAATGGCATTCGATTAATGCGTTTGTGTTCATTACGACAGTTCAGCTCTCCATTATCTGTGCAACACCCCTAGGGAGATGTCTTGACATGCGGCCGACGAAAATGTAATTTGAAACCAGACTGCCACGGGCAGAATGCCAGCAGAGTGTCCTACGACAAAATTACTAATTTTGAAAAAAATTAGCTTATTTCTTTACTAAAAATTGACAAAGGTCATCTAAAATTTATATCTATTTTTTCCCTTTTTCCATGCGCGATAATAGCTCTACCTTAATGCAGAATAAATGTTGAGATAATTTAGTTCTTAAATTTTCTGGTAGGTATCGAAAAGTCCCGGTGCTTTATGTGTACTGAAAAAATTAATATGTTTAAAACATTTTATTCGCAAATCAACAAAATGTAAGACTATTTAATTTAAAAATAATTGATTGCGCGGGAGGTGGTAACAATTTTTTAAATCAACTTTGCGAGCTTGAAGTAAACACCAATCAAATTTGTTAAGTTGTTCGACGAATGGTTAAATACAATGGGATTGGTGTTTACTTCAAGCTCGCAAACTTGATTTAAAAATTATTACCACCACACGTGCAATCAATTATTGTTTAATTGTATTGTCTGTATATATATATAAATAATATATATATATATATATATATATATATATATATATATATGTATATATATATATATGTGTGTGTATGTGTGTGAAATCTTCAAAGAGCTAATGTTCGTGACGGCATAGAAATTGTGCAACCGAGATTTCCAGTCATGTAAAATGTATAGAAGACTACTAGATGTGAGAGCCCCAACCCTGATTTTGTTCTCCATATATATGCAATACGGTTTTATCCTCGCTAGTCAGTTTACCGTCGTAATCTGGTGATGATCATGGACGGTCGAAACGCGTCAGTGCGTTGCGACTGCCGGTAGTTTTGTTATTTTACCCGACGACTGGTTAAATACAATGGGATTGGTGTTCACATCAAGCTCGCAAATTTGATTTTAAGAATTATTACAACCACTTTCGCATTCAATAAATTTTAAATTGTATTGCTTATATATATATGTGTTTGGTGAAAGCTAAAAAAAGCTAATATTCGTTAAATATTGTTTTTCTGCGAAGACCTAATATATATGCAAGTATGTATTAGGTGTTGCGAACCTAGTAACAAATTAGTTCAGTTGTGATCAGTAGGAGCCGGTATTACGCCCTTTTACCACTATATATTTGGTCGAAGAATGTGGAATAATAGGACGGTAAAATCTCCTAGACGAATGTGTAAACCTGCAATAGTGAAGCTAACATCATATAAAGTCTACGACAATGCGACTTCAACGCTAACTCACACTATTTAATATATATACCGAGTCTGTAAAGGATACTAACACTATGGAAATTGTCATAGCAACCGATACCAACATTTTAATTCCGAAAAGGTACATGGTACTAACACTATGGTTTCCGAGTCGGTACAAGATACCAACCTGATGGATATCAATTTATGCTAAAGTTCACCGAAATTGAGTATTACAAAAATTTCTGAACACCTGTTACTCCAGTTAAACCATACACTCTGGCCTTGATCGATTTCAGTTATCATATTTCGCGGTCAGCATGGCATCATTCAATTCAATATATTACAGTTAAATATTGTTTGTTGCGAAGACCTAATATATATGCAAGTATGTATTAGGTGTTGCGAACCTAGTAACAAATTAGTTCAGTTGTGACCAGAAGGATAAACCAAAGGCAGCATGAACGGAAGGTATAATCTCATGCACAGGTTTCGTGCTTACTGGCGACTCATCAGTAGGAGCCGGTATTACGCCCTTTAACCACTATATATTTGGTCGAATAAAGTGGAATAATAAGACGGTATAATCTCCTAGACGAATGTGTAAACCTGCAATAGTGAAGCTAACATCATATAAAGTCTACGACAATGCGACTTCAACGCTAACTCACACTACAGAATATATATACCGAGTCTGTAAAGGATACTAACACTATGGCATTGTGTTAGTAAGCACGAAACTTATGTGCATGAGATTATACTTTCCGTACATGCTGCCTTTGGTTTATCCTACTGGTCACAACTGAACAAATTTGTTACAAGGTTCGCAACACCTAATATATACTTGCATTTATATTAGGTCTTCGCAACAAACAATATTTAACTGTAATATATTGAATTGAATGATGTCATGCTTACCGCGAAATGTGATAACTGATATCGATGAAGGCCAGAGTGTATGGTTTAACTGGAGTAACAGGTTTTCGGAAATTGTTGTAATTCTCAATTTGGGTGAACTTTAGCATAAATTTATATCCATCAAGTTGGTATCATGTACCGACTCGGAAACCATAGTGTTAGTATCCGGTACTCATCGATTTCAAAAAAGGTATCAGTTACTAACACAATAGCCATAGTGTTAGTATACTTTACAGACTCGGTATATATATTATATAGTGTGTGTTAGCATTGAAGTCGCATTTTCGTTGACTTTAGATGATGTTAGCTTCACTATTACAGGTTTACACATTCGTCTAGGAGATTGTACCGTCCTATTATTCCACATTCTTCTACCAAATATATAGTGGTTAAAGGGCGTAATACCGGCTCCTACTGATGAGTCGCCAGTAAGCACGAAACGAATGTGCATGAGATTATACTTTCCGTTCATGCTGCCTTTGGTTTATCCTTCTGGTCACAAGTGAACTAATTTGTTACGTTAGGGTTTCGTCAACACCCATACATACTTCTGCATTATATATTAGTCTCTGCGCAACAAACAATATTAACGATATTAGCTGTTTTTATTCTTTTCACCATTAACACATATATATAGGCAATACAATTTAAAAATTATTGAATGCGCGGGTGGTGGTACTCAATTTTAAATCAAATTTGCGAGCTTGAAGTAAAAACGAATCAAATTCGTCAAGTTGTTCGACGACTGGTTAAATACAATGGGATTGGTGTTTACTTCAATCTCGCAAACTTTATTTAAAGAATTGTTACCATCAGTCGCGCAATCAATTATTATTTAATTTTATTGTCTATATATAAGTGTGTGTGTGTGGCGAAATCTACAAACAGCTATTCTGTGTGAAAGCATAGAAATTAAAAGGCAGCCGACATCTCCAATCACGTAAAATGTAAGGACTAACAGAGGTGAGATTCGCATATCTAATTTTAAGCTTTCGATATATATATATATGTTGAGAGAAAGCATATATATATATATGTTATGCATATATATATATATATATATATACAATGCGGTTTGATCCTCGATAGTCAGCTTGCCGTCGTACGCTGATGATGATCATGGAAGGTCGAAACGCGTCAGTGCGTTGCAGCTGGCGGTAGTTTTGTTATGTTTTTTCGACGACTGGTTAAATACAATGGGATTGGTGTTTACTTCAAACTCGCAAACTTGATTTAATGAATAGTAACCACCACCCGCGCAGTCAATTATTTTTAATTGATAAAACCTCTTGGACACTAAAGACAGTTTAGGCTTCCGACAAATCATTTGTTCACTGAAACAAAACACTACGGTACTTTCAGCATAAAGCGCTTATTATATTTTCGTGAAAAACATTTTTTGGGAATAAAAATGTTATGTCTTTATTTTTCATCAACAATGCGATAGAAGAAACTTCTGTTCCATTACAGGCCACAGGAAATCATAGACAGGTTATAACGTATTGCTGCAGTAAAGCAACGGTTTTATACTTGTAGCCAACTGGAATAATTATTTTTTGGATGCTTAAATTAAACATGACTGGAACGGATTATATTGCAATTATTTTTTAAATCTATTCAAAAATTTCATCTGAATCCTTCACCTTCAGTAGTTGAAAAAGATCTGTACTCGATTAGAATGTTTGGTGGATACATTCTATGACGTTTTAGGCATGTCAACGTAAGTTTTTGAATTCCACTAAGATATATTGCAAACGTGACTAGTGGTTTAGTCAAACTACAGTTTGCATCATAACGCAATCGAAATTAACTCATCGAGATTTAAAACAATTTTTAACCAAACAATTCATGGCTGTGTAACTAATTCAATTGGAATAAAGCGTTTAAAAGCTTCACGTTGCAGAAGCACCGGGAAGATGTTAAAATTATGCGATGCTTGTGATTGGTGATGTAGCTATTCAGTGGAACTCGATATCGCCAATATTTACCGTTCGCGTTTTGAATAGGAAAATAGTCAATGTTTTTCACAAGATACATCACTAAACACGAAACTTGGTGCAAGGAAATAAGAACATAATAAGTTTGGCAGAGTTACAATTAGCTGTACTAAAATAAACGCGTGAGTATGAGGCCAATTTTCTGGTCAAATGTCTACACATCTTTATGCACTGCAAAATTGTGTGAGTACGTGTTTTTCATATTAATGGGAGAATTTTATTTCGTATCTATAGCTATATGCGTGCATATTTTAAATTATATATTTTCTCACTGTTACCTAATTATAACAGTTGCTACTTCATTGAAAGTTATTAAGAAATACATAAGGTGGTATATCAGTTAAATACTGTGTATTGCGGAGACTTAATATATATGCAATTGTGTATTAGGTGTTACGCACGTTGTAATAAATTACTTCAAAGGTGACCAGAAGGATAACCAAAGACTGCATCATCGGAACGTATAATCTCGTGAACAATCATTTCGTGCTTTCTGGTGACCCATCAGTAGGAGCCTGTATTGGGCCCTTTCCCGCAATATATTTGGGTGAGGCTTGTTGGAATATAGGATGATCTAATCTACTAGAAGAATTTGTAAACCTGCAGTAGTGAAGTTAACTTTATATAAAGTCTTCGACAACGCGACTTCAAAGCCAACTCACTATAATATATATATATATATATATATATATATATATATAAAAAAACAAGCACCTGACCTTAATATTCAAAAGTTTCATCAACATGAAATTCTTATCGACTGGCTAAGAATAACAAAATTCAACAACAATCTACTAGTATCCAGCCAAGAACAAACAGGCCCTCGACTAGAATCAACAAACATACAATCGGATTGACAACAAACTGAAGTGGAAATAACAGAGGCGCATACGATGACAGAAGTCTCCAAACAATATGAGCGTTTAACACTGCAATCCACACTGGCGCTGTTACCATGTGGAAATTATAAATTTGCGCAACAAGGTGAAACGATCAACTACACTGGGAAAAATAGCACTTGTACATGAAACAGTGAACAATGCGCACAAATGGTTAATTCTCAAGCTATCAAAACAATAATGACCAGATCTCAGACATCACTTTGCAATACTGCGAGAATGACCTTTACATGCAAACACGCATGCACACAAACACAAACGCATACACACTCACCAACTAGTCAAAACAAGAAGCAGCAGTAAAAACGAGTCAGATTTGTTACCACTAGCATAATCAATTGAAAACCCAAAATGTATAAATATGTATGATTGTATAAGCGATGATTAGTATTCACGAAATAAATGGCCTTTATCCACTTTGTTATTAATGTGTTCTTTCTTCCTAATTTTAAATATTAATATATATATATATATATATATATATATATATATATATATATATATATATATAAAGCATGTAAAGGGTACCAACACCATGGTTATCGTGTCAGTATTCGATACCAACATTATGGTACCGAAAATTTATATGGTACTTACACTTTGGTGGCCGAGTCGTTAAATGGTACCAATGCAATGGATTTCAATTTATGCTAATGTGCACCAAAATTAGGAATAACAACTATTTTTGAACACCTGTTTACTCCAGCAAATTCATACACTCTGGCCTTGGTTGTAGATAGATATATATATATATATATGTGCATAATTTGAAAAAGTAGATGCCAATATAACATTGCAATTCAATATTATAACACCTGCCTCGCAAGCACAGATCAAAAGCGAGCCAGCGAAAATTGTAGTTAGAAAGAAACGAACACGAGAATCCATCGAAAAGAAACTTTACAAAGAAAAAAAAATTTAATAAATGTAAACATCTCATTTTCTGTATCGAAAAGGATATCTCGCATGCTCACAAAGCAAATGTTCCCGGGCTACATATATATATATATATATATATATATATATATATATATATATATATATATATATATATATAAATTATTTATGTCGAAACTTTGCATTATGTATTTAGAGGAATTTTTTGTTCAATATTTTTTTCTGGTTTTGATTAATAGAACAATTCTTAACATATTTTCCATGATCCAAATCTAGTAATCATAAAAGCTACTGCACAGTTTATGTTTATGTTATGACTAGCTTCTATATAGTAGTAGTTTGATCCAGCGAATTTTAGGATATTTCATCATGTTGCCTTTCAAAATAATCCTGATAATGTCAGCCGTGAATTCCTAAACTCAGCAGTGCACTCTAGGACATATTATGCAAATTCGAATATGCAAATGCGAACAATTATAAGCTAACATTTCCCTCTCTTTTGTATGTTTATTTCTTCATTTTTCTGCTATGCTGATTAAAGATACACATTTGTCATGCATCTTATGCCAAAAGAGCACTTATTGTCAGTTGGATAATGCAAATTACATTGTGATCGTTGCGATTGGTCTCAACGAATTATCTGTCTAAATTTTGAGGCGAAAATTTTGGTTCCACTATAAAGAAGTTAAAACAACTCTTGCAACAAAATTAAGCCGAAGTTCTCCTCTGTGTACCATACTCTCAATCAACACATGTGAACATAATAAGCAACAAGATGCCTCTGGTATAAATATAAAAAACCAACGAATTTAAGATGGTCGTATAAATTTCCAAGTATTTACACCCCAAAGTTGAAAATTATCATTTGATTCATTCAATTGATAAATTTAAATTTGGCAATTATCAGACGAGCTAAAATACAAAAAAGATGATAACCAATTCAAATCTTCCAAATTTTGGAGTTTTATTGCCGGTGTAGCACAGAACTGAAAATGCTGTGGCTCGCAACTCCATTGCAGCATTACATAGGAAATGTATTTCAAAATTAATGTAGATCACCATTTTCATCAACCTGTGTAGGCTGTTTGAATATACGGCTAATATTCAATTATTTATTATCCATTTTATATATAATAAAGAGAAGGTTCAATTGAGACCAGAAGGGTAAATCAAAGTGGAACATTACGTACACATGCGTTTCGTGCTTACTGGCGACTCATTAGTAGGAGCCGACACTACGCGAGAATTTCCCGCGGACAGGGCTCGAACCTGGGCACGTGTGCTTCAGAATCTGGTGCTCTAACAACTGAGCCACTCTGCCGCAGTGGTTAGAGCACCAGATTCCGAAGCACACGTGCCCAGGTTTGAGCCCTGTCCGCGGAAATTTCTGGCCAGTACGTGATGAGTTCCCAATAAGGACGAAACCGGTCTACTTGATGATTTGCCTTTTCTACACTATAAAATTCTTATTTTATACCGCGATATGTAAGTAATTAATGGGTCAGGTGCTTATATCAGGATCGCAACCCTGCTTATAGTAATTGTTATCACCGTCCACGCAACCAATGTTCTTTTAACTATGCCCAAATCTCTGCATCTTTTTCTCATTATATGTGTATTGTTTTAAAGTTTTAATCTTCTATAATTATTTGTATTGAAGCAATACAAATTTAAAGCCAACTCACTATGTATAATGTATAGCCAAAGGCACCCTAGTTTTTGAGATTGGTTAAAGGTTTCTTTAGAATTAACAATAAAATTATTCTGAACACCTACTACTCCTACGAAGCTTTATAATTTGGTCTTGGTCACAACCAATTACCACAATTTAATAATAATTATGAAATCGTTAATAATAATTTGAGATTCCATAATGTAGAGAAAAAAACGCATCATTGATTTTACATTAGGTATTGCATGTCATGTAACAGTGTTTTATAATTAGAAGCTGAGGGATATGAAAGAGGTATAATCTTACGAACATATGCGTTCCGTACTTCCTAGCGCGTTATCAATAAAAGATGACACAAGATTACAAATCTATGATATATTTAGTCGAGACATGTGCAATTTTTTAACGTGCAATCTTCTATTTGAATTAAAATAAAAGCAGTAGTGTAGTCAACATTGTAATGAGTCATTAACAATGCGACTAAATAGCCGGACATTTAAATGTTGTCATCATCATGATTTCATGGATGGGTTGAATCGCACCTTAATAAATAAAAAACTCATTCTGGTAGTTAAATACTGTTTGCGGCGGAGAACTAATATATATGCAATTTTGCATTAGTTGTTGCATGGCTAGTCACAATTAGTTAAAATATGACCATTCTGTAAACCTTCTCCAGAAAAGCCTTACACGTAATTACGTAATAGGTTTAACGTAACTGACAACGAGGTACTATATAAACAACCTTTTTGCTGCGCTTCCATATCATATTGTACACAGGTTAGTTAACGTAAGGCCAGAATGAATAATATAGTTTTATTGTGGATTAATACATACTTACATCAAATTTTATGTAACAGACGCATTTTATAGAATGTTGGAGGATACGTACGTACAGACCATTGGTTTCGTCCTCACTGGCTAACTCATTTACGGTGGTTGGGATTAGTAGCAGCTATCATATTCACGACATTTTAGTCCATGGTCACACTGCCTATCACTTTAAGTAAACGTGATAATAATTTTTATTTATTAAAATAATCAAGTACAATCTAAATAAACCGACTCCGGATTCACCTTTCATGTAGAATGTAGAATAATGTCCGAGACAGCGATGCAAATGTGCCCTGGTTCGAGTCCCATTCGCGGAAGATTATTGACAGTTTTTGATGACTTTCAAATATGAAAGAAGCCGGTTAACTAATTAAATTGGCTTTGCTACATGATAGAATGTTTAGTTTATACTGACAATATACATACACACACACACACACATATATATATATATATATATATTATATCAAAAAATAAATAAACAAATATAATTTTAATATTATAGCAACAATCAATACAATAAAGCGTTAAAAGCACGTTATCGAATAATCATACCGGTCTACTGGATGAATTGTCTTTTGTGCGGCAGGGTGTCCTAGTGGTTAGAGTACAAGATTCCGAAGCAAACGTGCCTAGGTTCGAGCCCTGTCCGCGACAAATTCTGGGCAGTACGTGATTAGTTCCCAATAAGGACAAAACCAGTTTACTGGATTAATTGCCTTTTCTAAACGACATAATTCTTAGTCAGTCATATGTAAGTAATTAATGGGTCAGGTGTTTATATCGCAACCTTGATTAAACTTATTAGTATTTAATTCGTGCTATTGTATTTTTTTTTGCTTTCAGATAAAATGTGATGGCTAAAGTGGAAAGCTAACCAGGACAGTTTAGCAACCAAAAAACTGTTCTCTGTGATAAATTTGAATTAAACTCCCTGGCAATATTTCCTACAGCTATTGTTATAAAGATTAGAAAAAAAATTTTTAAATTGTGTATAGGAACTTTCATTTGGCCTGAAAAAGATACGTTTCTGCTAATATACCAATTTTTGTTAATATGTCTTCATTTCTTAGCGTGATAGATATATCATGTTCGCATTCAGGTGTTACCAAAATTCACTCTTTACCGATTAAATGTGCCTACGAATTGATTTTACCTCAAATACTATTTTACTCTGGGATCAGGTATTTTTAGATTTTTACATGCGCTATGTCTTTGTCAATGTTATTCCAATCACTGTTTGCAGGAATGATTGAGTTTATTTTAAAATGGTTTCCTTCTTGACTCTCTTACGAATTCTCTGTATTTCCTATTCTGCTAATTCACCATGCTGGGTTAATAAAAGTATGGTATAGTATAAATACACTTACTGGAATTATGTCAATTGTGGCAATTGGATCCATGCAAATTTGTACACATTATAGTGGTTCCTGTGCAGCCTACACAATAAATAACAGTACATCATTAATAAGGCTGGTATTGTCTGTAGCGTTTCAAATTTAATGGGGTTTGTAGTAATGCGTTAGTGGTTACAAATTGGAATGCGAGCTCACAAATTTCTTGTCCACCACGTTTGTGGAGAGTAACATGCGTGTTTATCTGGTTAAGAGAACATTTTTAAAGCAAACACAAATCTACTTTTTTTCAAATTAGTCTGCAACTATTAATTTATTTATTTTGAGAGTGAAAATCTTAATCCAATGTGATATAGAATGCCAGTTTCGTTACTATAAATCAAAAACTTCGTAGTGGAATCATTCGCCGCACACCTGCTCAGGACTCAGTAATTAAAAATGTGGCATCCATCTTACGCAATGTGTAGTTTACTCGCGCTAAAGTCACATTAAAAGGGAAAGTTTCATGTGAAAGCAGTTATGTACAAAAAAAGGAGGAAAAGAAAAATCATTTAATGCATCACATCGTTGGCATTATATCAGTTTCCTTAAAACAGGGTAAAAAACGGAAATCAATGATATTCTCAGCTAAAATACAATACATTGCAAAAACACTGCTGCATAAAACCACTTTCCTTATCGTCCCCAACCAAAACGTCAAAATACCAACTTGTTTGCTAAACAACTAGCTGATTTGATTTCAAAAATGGAAACTTCTAAATTATAACCAGGTGTGTAAAGAAATGCAATTATATTGGAGTAAGCAAATAACAAAATACAAAATGTTTAAACAATACCTTACCATGGATTTGCTGGAGTGACAAGCATTCAGAAGGAGGTATAATCCTCAATCTTTGAAAAAAATTTGCCTTATAATTATATCCATGTGTTGGTATCATGTACCGACTCGGAAATCATAGTGTTAGTATTCCTTAAATATTCGATGTATATATACATATATAGTGAGTTGGCTTTGGAGACGCATTGTCGAAGAATTTATGTGAAGTTTGCTGAATTACTGCTTGTATATACATTCGTAAAGAAGAATGGACCGTCCAATTGTTCCACATACCTCATGAAAATATTTAACGTGTAAAGGACGTAATAACGGCCGCCAATAATCAAGAATGAATTATGCCCATAAGAGTATACCTTACGTTCATACTGACTCTGTTTTATTCTTCTAGTCCTATTTGAACTAATTTGTTACTTGATGTGCAACACATAACACATAAATTCATATATATTATATAACCGCCAAAAAACTGTATCTAGCTGTTATATTGCACGAGCATAAGTTGCGCGGGCGTTGATAATATTTATTATAATCAAGATTGCGAATGTGAAATAAACATCTGACCCATTAATAACTTACATTTTGTCAGTATAAACTAAGAAATTTAAAAACCAAAAAAAACAATTCATCCAGTTGACCGGTTTCGTCCTTATTGGGAATTCATCACTTACTGGCCAGAGTTTGCCGCAGACAGGGCTTGAACCTGGGCACGTCTGCTTCGAAATCTGGAGCTCTAGCCTATAAGCCATCCTGCCGCCCACTTCACAAAACTTTTAGTCATATACTAACTAATGCAACACGGTTAGTTTCTCTTCTTTTAGGTAAAGCTCGTATGGCATCCATTTAGAAAGCAAGATCCAACAAACATAGAAAATCTCTCATTACTGAACAGACACCATGCACTACATGGGAAGTGGGTATATATATATATATATATATATATATATATATATATATATATATATATATATATATATAAATTGATAGTTTCTAATTTCACCGTTTTTTAAAATGTAAGAACAAAACAACGTACTCCATTGAATAACATTTATTAATAAATCTTATTTCTACCAGTATCTACAGCCATTGTTCTGGATTCGTTAGCATATTCGTTCATCCAAGAGGAAATTGGTTACGACAAATGTACAGTGGGATTGGATGAACGAATATACTAACGAATCAAGAACAATGGCTGTAGATACTAGTAGAAATAATATGTATTAATAAATGTTATTCCATGGAGTACGTTGTTTTGTTCTTATGTTTTAAAAAAATGGTGAAAATAGAAACGATAAATATATAAACATATATATATATATATATATATATATATATATATATGTTTTAAATCGATACTACTACAATCTTGTTAACCTATCAATTCCATTAAGTTAAAAGGTAGTGACAATTTCAACTAAAGTAAACGAATTTATCAAAGCTTCATTTAAGAAATACAAATATATTTTCTTATTCTATATAACAGAAAGTTGAATGTTTATAAATGTTGTAGTTTGTTCAACATTAACAATAATTCCTAATAGGCTGCATGGTTTGTGCCACTGTATCTCTTTGTGTGAGACTGTTTCTATGCTCTTGATCCAATTCAGCATTATCAATCATAGTATTCGTAAGTAATTTCACTTCCAATCGAACTTACCTGCATGGGGTTTTTTAAATTTTGCTATGCACCTCAGTACCATTCCATTTTTCATACTTCCTTCTATTATAGTTCGACTAAACCATCAGAAACGTCGCTCATATTTAATCCAATGTCAGTTCTGATTGGCGAAGGACAATCCCATGATTGTTTGAGCCGTTCCTTTATAACACGCTAGATTCCATTTATTGTATAAACGAACGTAGTTAAGCAGAAGCTTAGGCGTCCAAGAATACTTTCCACATATATGTTTCAGCTTTAAGTGCACGGATATTCGGACGAAAAATTAGCGAGCGAATAGTTTAATTTATTTAATTTTCTGGCGGTCAGATGAATGGTCAGTCTCATTAATTGAAACAGTTGAACACCTGTGTTACGCTCTCAGTTCTTGAGCAAATCATAATTACCATTAGCTTACCATAACTGTGTCGATTTAGGTAAGAAGACGAGTCACTATCAGTTATGCATAGGTTCCATCGCTGCACGCCGTTTTATGAGGCCGTCTGCGATGTTATTGGATTGAATTTACAAGACTCGGTTAAGAATAGAGCAAGAGGTACTCCTGATGCTGTCGCAACTTTTCAGCCAGGATCCATTTCTATACAACGTTATTTCTTTTACTTCGTCGATCAAAAAGACGAGCTCAAATTTATAAAATATAGCAGGTAAATTAAAAATACTAAAGGCTAAATGATGTATTCCAAAAGGCGTATTTATATGCGAAAACAAAACCAAATAAGGCAGCAAGAAGTTTTACAGCACTTGCTGGATACATTAGAAAACCATATCCATAAAAAGAATAACGAATCTTAAAGGTGCTACATAACTTCGTGGACCATCATATCTGCATTTAATTGAATTTAAAGCTGTGGTACAGCAAACTGTTTCGTGTGAACAATAGGAGATATCTCCGAAAAAAACCTGGAAAATGGACATCCGTCACGAACTTCACTGCTAGTAGTAAAATTGTGCGATAGTTGATTGAAGATCCTAACGCGACGAGATATTTTGATGTAAAAGGAACAATAATACTTCTAAATTCAGCGGACACCCTTTTGCGATAGAATAATGAAAGTAAATTTGCAGTCCACTAAGTAAAATTCACCCTTGAAGTCTAGAAAGACGGCTATTGTCGCATAGCGATATACATGTCGCCGGTTAAGTACATGCCATAATGTAAAATATTGTCTTTACAACCTCGATCTGGTCGAAATCTAGCTTTTTCATCCCTGATATGTGATACATGCGGTGTGCTGAGACAGTGTAAGATAATCGAAATAAATAACATCTATGCAACTGGAGTGAAGATTAAGCCACGATAATTGACGCACGATTTACGATTTCTATTTTGAAGATTGGAATGTTCTCCTCACTCCAAGTAACCGCAGCGGTTCTCATTCCATATAGTACGAATGAGACAATTCAACTCGCTAGAAACGGTTCAACACTATCCGTAAATATTTTTCGCTACATATCACGGACAACTGCAGTTTGTAAACCAGTTTGTATTATGTATTTCTTAGGATGAGTAAATTTTTAGCATTCCACAATATTTATTCGCGCATGCTTTCATAAATCGGGACTAATGCACGTGCTCAAAAGGATATTGCGTTGAAATGTAATCTGCCCACAAATCAAAACGACAAATTTTGTTGATTGTAGAATCAATAATTGTTTAGCTGACCACTAAATTTATCGGAACTTGCATGCGAATAAGTTGGAACAGACACTGGTTGCTAAACAATGCGAGCGCTTTTTCCATCTCTTCAGCGTTTTATTACAGAAAGATTCTAGAAATTCATTTAGAATGTACATAAATTAGCCTCTGATAGACTTCCGACCATAATTATAATACAAGACAAGATTTGGCGCTTAGTTTCAAGAATATCCAGACTAATTTTTCCGGGAAATAGTCAAGCACAGAAGAACCTGCACTGCGCATGCGGCATCGTATCTTCGCCAAAATTGTACTCAAATATATACCACAATAACGCAATTTTAATTGTATTGAGACATAGTCACAATAAAATTGATTACACATCACTTTCACTAGGTCAGTTGTGTAGAGCTGAATACGTAGATCAGATCGGTGAGTTAATCCCGTCATTTAAAATAATGTTGAACACTGATATTATCACGGCAGTCAGAGCTTGATCATAGAACACCAATTTATTTGAATTTTTAACGAATTTGGAAACTGCAAATTGGAGGCCTAAAACAAGGCTTGTAGTAATATATAGAAGGTTAGCATTCCAAATCTAATAAATGTGCTCTGGTCAGATTGATTCGAGTATGTTTCAACCATGCATATGATTGATACCAGTAACGACTCTAACGTCATAATGTTAATTCAACACAAATTGATTGTTCTATTCTTCTCTCAGCTGCTCTGGCCAATTTACAAATAGATTAAAAGTTTGGCACACGCCAGGCTAGCCCCAAATATTTAATCTGATTTACAATTTCATCCGTAGGTTTGTATATATTTTTTCTAGTCTGCTTTTAAAGCTGAGTTAATTGAGTATTATCATAACAGACAGCCATGCAATAGCGTACAATGTTAAAGGAGAGAGCTTGATGAAGAAAAGAATCCAGTTGCGATTGGGCTACTTATCAAGACAGCGCACAGAAACGAGGTCATCTCGACCTCGACACAATACAGGTCAAATAAAATTCAGAGCAGGGCGACATAGGCAGTCCGACTTCCTTGTAGTTTCACAGCATCGCTTCAAAAACAAAAAAACCTCGTAATTAACACTAATACTAAGAAAAGAGTGTCAACATGATTCTACCATGAATCTACAACATGATCGCTACTAAGCTAATTTCGATGCTCTATCGCGCATGGTTTACAACCAAGAACTGCAATACCGAGGTAAATCATAACCTGTTAGACAAACTGATAATAGTTAACTTTAGGTATTACTGCAAAATCAAAAACTGCTAATCTTGCTTCTTTATTCAAGCTGACGTTGTGTAATCAAATAAAAATTCTCCATAAAACGTGACCATGCCAGTGCAAATTATGGAGCTTTTTTAACGAAGAGCATTTTTCCGATCCAAAAATATGTTTAACGGATGTTTGTTGCTTATTCGTTGGTGATAAATTACATATACTATGCTTCTCAAACAACGATGTTCGAATGTTTGTAAGCGTCTAAAATCAACAACTTTAAAAGTTCAAGTCTCACTGGCGTGTAAAATTTCTGTGTGTACAGAAACATTGTAAACACGACCTTTAAAGCAAAGTGAAATACTAGCGAATCTCAATAAACGGCAAATTTAGGAGAAATCAGCTCTAGCTTTCGCGAATCTCATTCTCATCACGTCAGACATATTGCCTACGTTATTGATAGAGCTTCCAAGATATTTAACTTGTCAACTATGTTCAGATCTTTACCATACAGTCGCAGAATTGGAATGAGTGGTAGACGGATCTGTAGCAGTATCCTACAATTAGAGGGTTAGAATTATATACCGAAAGACGGAACGACTACTAATCAATCAAAAGTGACTCAGTCAAAATATGTATTGGTGAACAGTAATAGAATATATTTTGCATAGTCAAGACCGACTGATTTACTGCCGGAAGAACTTCGCTATCTTCATCATGAACATATGAAAGCAGAGCCATACAAAAGCCAAAAGTGAATGTTTCACTGCCATATAACCATAAGTCGTTCATGGTTATATGTGGACTGTAAAAGAACACTAGGTCGCTAATTCCTAGTGAGGATGGTTCATATTCGAAGTTTTCCTTCTTTTAGATAGTCTGCCAACCAAGGCTGATGAACAGTATCTGCTCAGCTGCCAGTGGCCAAAGATTCCTTCCGCAGGCGAAACTTGCCCTTCGTGTCTGGCACACTTTCTCTCATTTTGTTATAACTACACAGTTATAATCTTGTACAAAATTACCAATATTCCAATGGTACGCGCATCACTCACGGCTAACAACATTCTGCTCAAACTAGATGGTTTACGTTATGAAAGCAGGCAATGTAAACAGAACAACAAATAGGTCAAATTGTATAAAACTGCAGTAGGTTTTGAAATTGAGAACTATTCTGTTATAAGACATCTTCACATTGGCAAATCAACATATTGTGAAATGAGCTAAACGGGAAGAGGTGGCCCGTAGCCATAGAAATTCTGGCCTGACGACCGGCGGGCACAAGCTAGTCAGTCCGGGAATGGTAGCATGAACATTTCTAGATCTAAAGGGACACAGACAACCCCCGTCTCATGCATAGTATATTTATAGGGTGAAAATTACATACTTAAAGACGGAACATCTAGTGTTAATCTAATCGAGATTGCCTGAGCAGAATCTCTACTGTCATTTAACAATAAACTAGTTAAAATCTACTTAATCTACAGCCCTGGAGATCATCGACAACTGCATCATGAATGTATAGACGGGTATTAATCAAAATATCATCTATTAAAGAATGGAGAATGTGGACAGTTTTGAAGACTAAAAATGCTAGTGGTGAAGCTGTTTGTGCCCATACTTCGCCTCAATGTGACCATAAGTTTGTGCAGAGAGCACACATAATATTTATAAATTATTTTCGTCATGTCACTTTTCGCTAGAATATCGAATAGAACATTGCGATCCACCAAGTTAAAAGCACTATTAAATTCCAGAAACGGGTATTGTGGGACAGCAATACACATCACGCTGCCCAATAAATTGCCTTAAGTTAAAAAATTATCTATACAACCTCGTCTTGATCGAAATCTATTCCTAGTATGTGAATAACGCGGTGCGCTAAAGTTACGTAAGTTAAACGAAGCAAACGACCTGGATTTTACTTTACTTTACTTTACTGCGGCTGGCTCCTTTTAAAGGATAAGCCGGCTCCATTGATATCCCGGATTAAACCTCTCCATGCCGGGCGGTTGGCAGCCATTTCGGAACATAAAGAGGGCCAATGACGCTCCCAGTGACGCGGACCATAAACATTGCGTAAACCTAGGAGTTCCAGGTCCGATTTGATTGTTGCAAGCCATGTCTTCAGTTGTCCCCCTCGGCGGCGGCGCCAGTTTGCACATTGACCTGGGTTCATCACCTGCCGTACCATTTCGTCTTCGGGTTTGCGTAGTACGTGCCCGAACCATTGAAGTCGACGATGTTGGATCCAGACGGATAGTTGCATGATGTCACCGCATTGGTGACGAACAGATGCGTTCGACACTCGGTCCATCCATTTTGTCTTTGTGATGTACCTAAAGCACCAATGGTCGAATACTTCGAGCTTTTTGGAGTCCTCAGAACGTAATGGCCAAGTCTCACAGCCATACAGTAGCACAGGGCGAACAGTAGCCTGGTAGACTCGGATTTTCGTTTTGAGGCTGATTTCACTTCTTCTCCAAAGTGAGTTCTTCAATTGTAAGAAAGCAAGTCTGGCACGGTCGATGCATGTTCGGACTTCATTCTTTGCTTGACCAGTTGGAAGTATTTTTGAGCCAAGGTACGTAAAATCGTCGACTGTTTCGATTGGGCTGTCGTACACCGTGAGCTGCTCATCAGATGACGACCTGGATTCGACTGGCTTCAAACTTATATCACGATGACTATCACAGGAATTACAATTGATAATTTCATTCCGTATTTCTACATCTGATGAATGTTCCTACGCTACGCGCAATAGCAACCTTTAAATTCAATCCAACCATACTCCCAATATATTTAACAAAATCTACCTCTTGTCCAAAGCCACAAGTGTATTTAACGCACTACATACGGCAACTAAACTCTTACCCCAGCACGCGTTGAAGAAGGCTTTTCATCTATACTTCTTTAACAAATTCTTATGAGAATCCTGATTGGAAGCGCACCTGGCTCTTTCTTCACTCGTAATACTCTTTTTGTGATTCCTTATCCTTAGGCTTTCCAGAAGTTTCGGAACGTTAAGTTTACTCTCGCCTAGCCTCCGAATTAGGCAACATTCTTTACTCTATAAAAGTCACATATAAGTATTCCAATATTTAATATTTCTGCCTACTGTTACAATTTTCTATTATTCTGTTATAATTTGCGCTACTACATATCCTAATTTAATTTCAGCTACTTAACAGAAACTTGATGATAATGACGAAGAAATCTGACAGTCGATATCTGGAGCTGGTTCTTCCTCGCCTTCTAACGAACTCATAAATTTGTTTAACTGAAGGCAGCAAATCCTTCACATGGCCCTGATGTTCTTACTCTTCACACGCCTTACTGTGGTAGATTTTACCCTAGTCAATTAGAATATATCTTGCTTCTTGAAGATCTAACACGAATTACTATAATCAAGGTTGCAATCTTGATATAAACACCTTAGAGTTTAATTATTTACATTTGTCCGTATAATCTAAGAATTGTACAGTGTAGAAAAGTCAATTCATCCAGTAGACCGTATGGAAGAGTTTTGTTCATAACAACATCTATTAGAAACTTAACAAAAATGGGGAAAGTGGACATCCACGGCGGAAACAACCACTAGTAGTAAAGTTGTGTGATGATTTATTGCAGACCCTAACTTCGAGATAATGTTTTATATAGAGAGCACATAGAATATTTCAAATTTATTGGATAAACTACATTTCGGCAGAACATCGAATAAAATGTTGCGGTCAACTGAGACGTATGCAGTCATGACTTCGAGAAATACGATTATTGGCGGCAACGATACACATGTCAACCTTTGCCTTAAGGTATTATCTAGTCTCGATCTGATCTGAATCTGGCTTGTTCCACTCTGGTATGTGATTCACGCGAAGAATAGAGATGGCGCAAGATAAATTATTGGAATAACTAAGACACGAATCGAGTCAAACTTATGCTACGATGATTACTGCTTGAACTAAGATGTACTGTTCGAAGATTGGAATGTTGGTCGATTCACTCCAACCTACAGACAGTCTCTTCACTGAATATAGACAAGCATACTTTGTAGGATCGGGGCTGATGTAAGTGATTCAGTAAATTAGTATTGAAGTGTTAAACCAACCTATCAAGACTACATATTTTATTATTTAATAAATAATTGTTACAATCATTTATTGTAACGCTAAGTTGTAATTTTCTTGGATCTGTTATGCGAATAAGTGAAAAGACACATCGGTTGTTATCCTACGTGAATTCTTCATTGATATTTCCAATCTTTCTAGTACAAAAGGATTCGAAATAATCTTCCAGATTTTGCTAATTCGGCGTCCAGCTTCGATAATCTTCACAGATATATTAGAGACTCAATGACTAATTGTACGGAAACCAATTCTACATAGATAGCTTACATAGCTTACTGGGCTCCCGGAATTTGCAGCAGATAATGCATTGTTCGAAATGACAAATGTGTTCTAAAACGCATAGCAGTCATGGGCACAAACCGGCAATTAATTTCTGCACTGTATAATTGAATCAAGTTGTTTAAGGCTTGGAGGACACCATGTGACACAACTCCTAAGACTACGTTAGAAGTCTATGCCACTCAAACAAAAAAACGCTCCATGCAGTTATCGAAGAATTATTCGACATTATCGTAGTGTACTGATCTTAAAGCGTATCCATCACATAAATTAAAGTCTGCGTCATTTTAGCGTCCAACATGAGCACTCATGCCATTCATAACAAAGGCTATATATGAAAATTATGCTCATCTTAAGAGAGAACATAGGTCGGAGTAGAAAGAAGCTTCGCCGCAATCGATGGGATGTAGGAAAGAGGCGCATTATTAGTTTCTGGCATTGCGTATTTTGTAAATGCTTAAAAAAAGTCAGCTAATTACTGAAATCCTCAGTTAGACAAATTACAACGCCCAATTGCCCGACAGCACCAGTTATGCGTAGAAAAATATTATGAAGTCAGCTCTTTAATGATCGTGGTATCCTGCCTTTCAGATTCGGACACGCAACATAACAATTTCGAATTTATTCTATGTGCGTTCTAGGGCTAATGAATGGTTCTCTTTTCTATTTTCTATATTTAAAATTGCTACATGGAGCTCCGTGATTTGATTAACATGTATCATATTCAGAAAACACAAAAACGTTTTTAGCTTAGAAAGAGTAAAGTAAAAGAAAAATGATGGAATTGGAAATAAAATTGTCTGCAATAGTTCGAATTTGCTTATCTAGCCTACGTGACTCATCAGTTATGGCAGCCATTTGTATCCCTCGCGAAGGTGAAATTCATTATAGTTCGTACTGCTAATAGTTGTGGGCCAAACACCAACAGAGAACTCAAAGACTAATTCTACAAGAAACAGTCATGCAGTCACAACGAACCACTGGTGCGAAAGGAGTTTCTTCACGCGTTTTGTGAATCATATTTATAAAAATCCCATTCTCGTGCTACTAGTCTAAATCATCTGCATATTACAAATTCAACGTCAGTTTGTATGACAAATTAAACGCTAACCAAAAAACTATCAGTCAAAATCCTGCAGGCAATTTTTGTCCATTCCTTTCATTTATAATGCCTGATTGACCTATAACAAAAATATTTTTCATAAATATATATATAATCGGAAGAACGTGCAAGCCACACTGCAATTATATAGTTAAGACGAAAAATATTAATTGCTTGTATAATGAACTGTACCTGTGATCCAATCTTTTCTTGTTTAGCTTGGAATTTTGCCAACTTCTCTTCGCGTTTAGCATCTTTCTTTAATTGCGATTTTGACTTTTCCACGTGGTCCATTTATATCGATAATTTACAAGGCCGTTTAGTAGACGTGAAAAAGTTGAAATATATATCACTGATAATTGTTAAATCCAATATGAATTTAATTAAAATTAAAAAAGAGAACAATCTCATTCAAACATAAAGCATGATAAAAAATTTTTTATTTATGCAGCACAAGTTAAGTCAATATGTCTAACACCATGTAAGTTTTTCAAATGATCGAGAAAAAACCAAACCGCCATTTCGTGAAAGACTTAAGTATCCGCAAAACGTTGTAACGTTTTTGAACTTGTGTAACAATTCAGATTAATTCGCCGGCATATCTTCTGTAACGGCTCAAGAACAATTCACCGATATATTGCCTAAATGAAATTCAAATTTAATTTACGCGACTTCAATTAAAAAAAGCAAAATTTGTCGTTAACCAATGGTGTGCGAGCTTTCGTTTTCAGGCTATATAAGCACGATGCATATACCATGCTTGTCATTAATAACGTTTGATTTTTGCTGCGCACTACGTGTATGTATTGTCTTCTGTCACACTGAATATTCACATACGCTGACTTCTAGACTTGTTTCACAACCACAGTCACCTTGTCGCGCCAATCTTAGAATAGAATAGAATAGAATATCTTTATTTGGATTCAAACCACACATGTTCCATCAAATAACAAAATTGGAAAATGTATAATATATAAAAAAAGTTATCACATCACATAAAATTGTGCAATTAGTCTCATGTAGATAAGTATTTCTCACTAGTTGTACTGTACAATATCTGCAAACACTTGGCTAGAAGTAAATACCTGACATTTACAAACTCGGTTAAGGTGCTCTGAATAGAGATTAGTTACTGATATGGGGGACCTTAAGAGGGCCTTGGCGGCGTTCGCGTAAGTTATATATATGTAAGTTGATGTTCTGTTCTTTGGGTGGACTCTGGTTGTGGTTCCTGCTGTTGTTATCATGTGTAGACAACTTGGTTGAAGTTCTGCATTAATTGGCTCGTCTTGCTGGCTGAAGTGCAACACGGTGAGTCACGAATGTTGCCAATTGTTGGTGAAACAAATCAATATCCAGCGTAGGTATTGACAGCCGACAGCACGCACATGTGTAACACGAGGCAGAACGTAGATACGACCAACTGACTTGCATGGTAAATTACCGTGCTTAAATAGCATGCAATATGTGTACTTGCATACTATTCGTTAAACGTGGTTAAACGTGGTTAAACGGCAATGTTGCTTTTTTCTCATTGGTGCAACGTAAGTCGAAGTAATTCCTCGTCTTCGGATGACCAAGCAATGATGGAATTCTTGCTAAGTCCTTTTCGGTTCCACAGGTGCCTGCACAAAGGATAAAGTTGTTTTGAAAGGCCTGGAAGGAACTTGCGATAATAGTTTATTACTCCCAGGATTTTCTGCAAATCGCCCAAAGTCCTTGGTGACTTGATATTCTTGATTGAATTCGTCTTTGACGGCAACGGTTGAATACCTTGGGCCGTGATACGATGCCCTAAGAAGTCGACGGATAAAGTTGCAATCTGCGTCTTGTCACAGTTGATCTTGAGTCCGTGGTTGGATAAGCGTGGGAGGACATTTCGTAGATGTTTCGCATGAGATTCTAGATCTGGACTGAATACCATAATGTCATCTAGATATGACATACAATAAGCAGAGTCGTCAAGAAGTATGTTGTCTATGAATCTTTAAAATGTCTGAGTAGCACACTTGAGTCCAAAAGGCATGTAAAGATATTCAAAAGGCCAAATGGAGTGATGACTGCAGTTTTCTCGATATCCTCTGGTGCTACCGGTATGTGATGGTACGCTTGTCTGAGGTCAATCACTGAGAAGAATGTGCTGCCGTTGAGTTTTCAAGTAAAGTGTTGATATTTGGAATAGGATATTCATCAGATTTTGTCACTGAATTTAGCTTACGGTAGTCTCCACAGGCTCTGTACGATCCGTTTGATTTTGAGACTAAGTGCAGTGGTGACGCCCATGAACTTTTCGATGGTCGGATGATTCCCTCTTCCAAAAGCCTTGAAAATTCTTCTTGGGCAGCTTTCAGCTTAGCAGGAGCCAGTGGTCGCTTCTTGGGTGCAATAGGTTGTCCTTCTGTGACGATATGATGCATCGTGTTGGAGACTCGTAGCTCTGACTTGTTTAGATCTAAAAGCGATTTGTATTTTCGAAGAGTTGCTGATATCTCTGCTGAATGATGCACTGGGGTTGGCTGAATGACCTGTAACTCCAAACGCTCGGAGGCAAGTGTCCAAAAGCTTTGTTCAAGTCCGGTGGAGGGGTCGATGATCTTTTGATTGGCAAGATCAGCAATGAGCCGAAATTTTAGAAGGAAATCAAGGCCTATTATATTATGTGAGACCTTGGCAATGATGAAGTTGTTGGAAAATTCACATCGTAGACCTATGTTGAGTGTGCGGTATTGGCAGCCATAAGTTGGTATGGGCTCGCCTGTAGCTGTTGCGAGAAGAACGCCTAGCGACATCTCGGCCATTGAATCACCTTTGAGAACTGAGACTGCCGCACCTGTGTCTACGATGTACTCTTCGCCAGTTTGAAATCAAGAAGGTGCAGAAGTTCGTTTGGCTGTTTGGCCGGGTCATGCAAACAAGTAGGCTGGTGATTGCGACCGGCATTGTCTGGTTCTCTATGTGAAAAATTCGGCGTGGACGAAAAGAGTCGACAGGGATGTCGGATTGTAGTTAGCTTCTTCCCTGTAGCGCCGTTGATGCCGTTGATGTGCAGAAAGTACGGTCTTCTACTTCCTGCGCCAGACGTTTCCCGATTCTGATGCACCCTTGTGCCTGCGGTCTGTTGTCCTCTCCGTCAGCTGTGGAAATTGACACTCATTCGGAAATTCTTCGGAACGGCAAAGACAAACTTGGCAAGCATAAAAAACTTCTGGTGGTTATAACACCAGTTCTTTGGAGCATATTTATTAAAGGATTGCGGAGATCTCGATCGCCGGCTTCCATTATAATTTGACTTGGAAACGAATTTTGGTCGAGCATTCACTTGATTTATCTCGGATTTGGTAATAGCCAATCCTTCTAGAACTTTGGCCATGTTCGCCACTGTTCTCTCTAAGGAGGAGATTCTATCATCTTGCGGGGGTGAATAAAAGGATGATGGATTCACTTTGGGTTCCAAAACCCTATATTCTAACTCACATCTCTCAGATAAGTCATCCATAGAGAGAGTGTTGGGGAGCTGTCTGGCAAAGAGTTTTAATGTTTGGGAAGATTGTTAATAAAAACAACTTTAGCCTCATGGTCAGAAATGTTGGTTTTATACCAACGTTTCCGTAATTCCCTCAGTATTTCTATGGGGCCAAGATTTGGCATATCTAACTGTGCATATTTGTTTATTATCTGCTCAGTTTCAGTGGGTCCAAGCAAGGATTCTACCTCGTTTGTAGGCCAAAAATGGGATTAGGTAGCTTCCTAATGGCCTCAAGCTTAGGATAAATCCGTCGCTGCAATTCAGAAGGTAGTTTAGCAAAAACCTTTGACAGTTTTTGATGACTGTCATAATCAGGAAACAGGGAGAAAGCGGAGTCTACGCGCATAAAAAATAGCTCACTATCTCCATCCCAAACAGGAACATCATTATCTAAAATTGGACCTGACATTTTAACAATTTTACGGGATCTTAAAAGCATTAATTTATAAGCCATATGAAAATGTATAAATAAACTTTAAC
>JAQBSW010010266.1:0-25010 GCA_029291075.1 Eudiplozoon nipponicum
TCATCATCATCATCATCATCATCATGTTCAACAACATTATCATCATTTTCATAATCATTACCATTATCTACATCAGTATCAACATCAACATAATCTTCATTATATTTATCACTATTTCAAGCATAATTTAATTCATCTTAATCATGAACTTCATTACCAGTTCTATGAGCACTAAATTCATATGCTGCAGGGGCATCATCTGTGTCAACATCTTCATTATTAGCAAATCAATCAAAGCAAGATTATCATCCTCAGGAAAATCCATTTATATATATATATATATATATATATATATATATATATATATATATATATATATATTAATTTATCACACGTTTTAGGTTGTCTGCAAGTTTCGTTTCGCGTTTTACCCAAGTCTAGATTATTTTTTAACTATATCCGAATAAGGTTAATATGTAGTGTAACATATAGTTTTCATTAAATAATTCTGACTGGCAAATTCGTCCTTCTTTATTAGATTATGTATTATCGTTCTAAAAAGTAATACTTCCGTTCATAAAGATACGTTTTTCGGCTCTATATTATCAACTAGAGCCATTTTTAAGTTCAAAATTGATATGGCATATAAGTAGGGGTCATGAGTCGTGTTTTGATATTGATTTATACAAACCTCATGCATTAGCATAAATATAAACAAATGGGTACATAGAAATTTCACTAAATACATGTTCTAAGCCAATATGTTCCACATTACATTTGCAAGAGAAAATATTTCTTTGAATGACCAGCTTAATATCTTTATCATCATCAGCAGCAGCAGCAATTACAATGGCAGCATTAAAATATTCGTCGGCCTATACATCATTAACGTCGTCACATTATCTATATCGCCATCGTCAAGACCACCATGAGAATCATCGTAATCAACCACCGCATAATCGGTAGCATCAACATTATCCTATATTCTTCATCGAATTAATCATCACCATACTCATCGTCATCAGCAGCATCAGCACAATCCTCGACAGCAGCATTGCTAGCAGAATTGTCAATCAATAATCAACAGTATTATCTCTATCAATTTCATCATCAAAATAATAATTATCGTTATACTCTTTATTATCAACAGAATTAGCTGCACTTGCACTATACATCATCATCAAACTCATCTTTATCACTATCATCATCGTCATTTGCCACAAGTTGTGTTTTACTCCTGTGCGTATTGTGTCGACCCTGAAGATGAACCTGGAAATTCGGGTCCGAAAATTTGGAAAAAGAACAATGGAAAATCTTGTTCCAACGTCCTTTTCAGACAATCAGCTAATTGATGGCTTAAAGAAGAAGGGACAAGTGAGAACCCATCAATTGAGGCCAAAAATTACATGATCTGATAATGGACCTATGAGTGCTATCAATTGTCCCGCACAAGAAAAATGCGGTCAAATCCACAACAAGAAGGACAGCACTGAGAACAAAAATGGACCCTTTAAAATGTATTTAAATCATAAATACGAACAGACAGTGGTTAAACTCTTTAACCAATACAAAATGAGGAAAATAAAAATTGTAAGGCAAGTGGAACATATCTCATTCTTGAAATTATGTTTAAAATTTAATACTATATCTAAATGCTTTAAATTTAGACTACCATTTCAGCTAGATAGGGTAGGAAATATTCTGAAACAGGAACTTTCTATACATTTAATGAAATCATCGATAAAAAGTCAAGAAAAAAAGAAAATATGAATTAATTAGAGAAAAAACTAAAATAAGGTCAAGGTTGCTCTTGATATTACATTCAATGGACCTTAAATGTATAGAGGAATTCACTGATAAGGCTAAGAATAAAGAAATTCAAAAGGTTAAAAAGAGACATGATAAGAAACTAGTAAACCTGGGAATCCATAGGCCTGGAAGAAATATTCCAAACGATTCTTTTGTGTCGAAACGGGTAATAAACTTATCATCTATGGATCTCAAAGATAATGAAATGTGAATACTTAACCTGGGACTGAACACGGCTGTTCCTATAGAATACATACCTAAGAATGATATTATTACTGAGACAGTTAAAATCGCACAATTCCTCCCAGGAAAAGATAAAACTAAATTTGAATTGGATGTTGCCAAATTAGTGTTAGAACATAGGGAGGATAAATGTAAACAGAATTATGACTTAAAAAGATTGAGATCGAATTTGTTATCTAATAAGGTAATATGCCTTAAAGCAGATAAAGGTGGAGCAACAGTGCTAATAAACCAGAGGGATTATGATGATAAGATGTACGTACAATTAAATAATAAAGAAGTTTACCATAAAATAAATAAGGACCCAACGGAAAAATTACAAGGCGAGGTTAAAGCTTTAATTAATCAAATGATTGGATCTTGAGAATTGGATTCAGTACTTGGTAAATCATTAATACAAAGAGATTCACTCTCTCCCAGAGTGTATGGTCTAGTAAAAATTCATAAACAAGATAATCCACTTAGGTTAATTGTCAATGTCCAGAATTCTCCAACTTATAAAATGTCCAAATTTCTGTGCCATAGAATAAGAAAATACACCTATTTTCTAGATTATACATTAAAGAATACTTATCACTTTACTGACATTATTAGTAAATATAAATTATTAGAGAATGATAAACTGGCAAGCCTGGATGTGGTATCTATGTATACGAACATTCCGGTACAGGTTGCATTAGAGTGTGTCCAACGTTGTCTAACGGAATACCCTGAAATACTAGAAGGGAGTAAAATGATGTTAAGTAGTATTATGGAAATGTTTAAAATTTGTATGTCCTCTACATACTTTATATTTAGAAATGAATTCTACCTTCAAGTTAAAGGTGTTCCTATGGGACAACCATTATCAGTCCCAGTCGCTAATATCTATATGCATTATTTAGAAAAAAATCTCCTACTTAGATCTCCGCTCAAACCAAGCTTATATTTAAGATTCATAGATGACATCTTCCTAATTTGGAATCACGGGGACGAGGAGTTGGAGAATTTTCTGTATTTAGCTAATCAACTGGGAGAGGTAAAATTCACATTGGAAAAAGAAAACAAAGAAGAATTATCGTTTCTAGATGTAAAATTAAAACGAATGGGTCAGACATTAGAGAAAGATATTTACAGGAAGGATACTTATTCTGGTATCCTCCTGAATTATTGCTCTAATCACCCGTTTGGGATGAAAATAGGCATTCTAAAATCTATGATAATAAGAAGTCTTAAAATAGTGGATTTAAAATATAGGGACAAAGAACTGATGAAATTGAAAGAAATATTCAGGATAAATGGTTATCCGGAAAAATTAACTGAGAAAATCATAAAGGAGACATTATTGCGATTTAATAGAAGAATAACCCAGGAGAAACGGGCAAAAGATTTAGATAATCAGAATGAAGATAAGCACAGAACTCTGGTTCTACCAGACTCCAAATTAAGTAGAAAGATTAGGATATTAGCAACGAAATATAACATAAGAACAGTATTAAGACAATCAATTACAATAGGCAATAAGTTACCGAATCAGAAAGAAAAAATAGAACCGCTCAACTCATCAGGGGTTTATGAAATACCTTGTAAAGATTGCAATCTTAGGTATATAGGTGAAACCATGCGTCCAATAAAGGTACGTAGAGGTGAACATAAGACTGCATGCAAATACAGACATAGTCATAGATCAGATCTAGCCAGGCACTCAATGGAGACAGGTCATCAGATAAACTGGGATGGCTGTAAACGGATTGCACTATGTAACCGAAATAGATTAACCAGGTTGATTAGAGAATCAATTGAAATAAAATCAGGAATGAACGTAATGAATATGACATGTGTAGAAAAATCATTAGGCCCAATATTTAATGAAGCCTTCTCGAATGAAAAGAAACGTAGATTGGAGGAATCAGAGCTAACAATAAATCCCAATAAGAGACCGCGACTATGCATCTGAGATAAAATAAACGGAAAAACAAATTAGATGGAGTTAAAAAGAGGTACTCTGGCTAAAGTTATATATATATATATATATATATATATATATATATATATATATATATATATATATATGATGAACATTTCGATTTATATAAGATGTGAGAGAAACTCACGTTGTTGCTTATATGTTTATCTAAATATACTTAACAGATATATGTATCTATATTTATATACATATTACGCAGATATATATATATATATATATGTATATATATATATATGAATGATTCTAAATATTCATATAAGATGTGGGGGGAACTCACATGGTTGCTTAAATGCTTATTTAGATATTCAAAATATATATGTAGAAGAATATTTAGATTTAATATATAAGGTGAGAAGGTCTCACATGGTTGCTTATGTGGATTGATATAGACATTATGTATATTTATATATACATATATATATATATGAGGTGTAGACGTGTAGATATATATATATATATATCTATATATGTGTATATTTGAAGTAAATATACTATACACTTAGGGCGAATTGTAGGTTCAACGAACCCATTTAATTGCATACAGATATATATATATATGTATACATATATATGCATAAATATATGACTATATATAAACTTTGATATATAAATATTAACAAAAAACTTCTTGACTGATATAATTTATCCGTTGAAAGATTCACAGTGTTGCTTATATGATATTCATATTGTATATGGTGTAAACACGTGTATATATAATATGGATATATAGATATTTATAATAGATGTGGGAAGAACCTACATGGTTGCTTATATGCTTATCTATATATGCGTAAATACAACGTGTGCACGTATATATAAATGGATGTTTTTATAAGATGTGGTTTTATATATAATTATAAATAAGTATATAGTTATATATACATACATATTACGCAGAGACATATATATATACATATATATATATATATATATGAAGGATTCTAAATATTCATTTAAGATGTGGGGTGAACTCACATGATTGCTTAAATGCTTATTTAGATATTCACAAGATATATGTAGGAGATTATTATCAAAAGCGTTTTGACTGATATAATTTATCCGTTGAGGGACTCACAGTGTTGCTTGTATGATATTCATATTATATATATATGGTGTATACACGTATATATGTATATATATATGATGGATATATAGATATATATTAAAGATGTAGGAAGAACCCACATGGATGCTTACATGCTTATCTATATATAAATAATATATAGTGAGTTACTTACTGCTATCTATATATACATAATATATAGCGTGTTGAATTATATATAAATGGATGTTTTTATAAGAAGTGAGTTAGTATATATATATATATATATAATTATAATTAAGTAAATAAAATTTAAATATATATATATATATATAAAATAATACTAATTTATTATATAGCATATATACATGATTTCGACACAGATATTTTAATGGAGAAACTAATTTATACAGGATATGAGTATTATTGTGTATTTGGTTGAGAGGCGATTTAGTTAGTGTAGACTCCGTATTCGGTCAAAACGATAATAATACTATACATTCTTTCAACAGTTTTATTAACCTCTCTCTCGGTCTATAACCGATTGCAAGCTGGATGGGATTAGGTAAACTGGGGGCATGTGAGGATTACTGCAGGATTGAAATCAAAATTTTGTTGATCTTTCTATGCGTCCGGAACAGAAATTAAAATATAAACATCATGGATTGGCGTGTATGTCAATCCATTAGGTGTGCTTATAGTTATTCAATAAAATGTCACTTTAGTAAAATACACATGTTTATAGGTGGTTGTGTGCGCGGAGGGGGACAAGGCTAAGTTTTTTGTATACATTTGAGTATTAGAGACTAGGTATGAAGACCGGATATTAGGAAGACAATTAAAAATACTTTTAGAATTAAAATAAATATAAATATATCTGTCTTGAATGAGGATACCACATTTGCCACAAGTTGTGTTTTACTCCTGTGCGTATTGTGTCGACCCTGAAGATGAGACCTGGAAATCGAAGTCTCGAAAATTAGGAGAAAGAACAATGGAAAATCTTGTTCCAACGTCATTTTCAGACAATCAGCTAATTGAAGGCTTAAAGAAGAAGGGACAAGTGAGAACCCATCAATTGAGGCCAAAAATTACATCATCTGAAAATGAAAAAAATTCAAGATTTTACCGACCTATGAGTGCTATCAATTGTCCCGCACAAGAAAAATGCGGTCAAATCCACAACAAGAAGGACAGCACTGAGCAAACAAAAGCATCTTTTAAAATAATTATTCTGACAAAATTTCTCAATAAATTGGGTGCTTGTATGAAAGCACGCAATGTAATTTTGGAATGAATGCGAAAAGTGCGCATGTAAGAATTATAGCACGTCACTACAAAACTCCATCTATTTACGTCTATTTGGCTATTTTGGTGATCGATATCATCAGTGAGTTACTTAAGTAAATTCAAACACAACATATAAATATTGTCCAAAATTCAAATAAGAAAACACAGTTAAATTGTTTATAACGCTTGCAGTGTAGCTGGCATAAAATAAAGCACAAAATCTGCTGTAGCTCATTAGTTTAAAAGAAAGTTTAACTAAATTGTTTCCAAAGCTAATGCCTGTCTAGGCGAACTTAATCAGTACACACTAAAGAATATACATTAATGTACATATCGTCCAAATATCAAACATAATTAAATGACTAACAAATAACCCTGGTAATGGTGATAACCAAGCAGTCATTCTCATAAATATCTGGGCTACAATACGCCGATTTATCCAGGTAGTTAGCTCTATATAGCAGCACTTCTGCATTCTCTCTCTCTCTCTCTCTCTCTCTTCGGATAGTATTGGCCTTGAAATATTAATAGCAAACATGTTACGCAAGTACTAAGTTGAATTTAGCTACGATTATAGGCTTTATCAGCTGTTTTTTGCGTATTTTTTTTAATAAAAATATTGCATTTATTTTTTAAGAATTAACGCAACAAATTCTTGAAATTAATATTAGAACAAGAAAAAATAATGTATTATTACCTGACTACTTCGCAATCCGATAAATCAAGTTAGCGTTTTTTACACCCTTTATAATAAAAATGAAAGTGTCTCAAATTAAATGATGATGCCACGCCTTAAAATCACTTAAAATGTCTATCCATGAAGCTTACTTCCCATCTAATTAACGATTCAATAATTTACACACAATCACAACTCATAATGATATGGGTTTAGACGCCATCTGATCGTTGAAGTGCGCGGTGTTTTGTTTGTCCGGAAACTTCTTCTAATCGAACATCCGCTATTTGTGCAAATTTGATCGTTATCACTGTCCTTCACCTTATGTCGCTTTTCCATTCAATGCGTCAAAAAAAGTTCACAAGATGGGTTCTCATATACTGTCTCTTTCTTTCTTTCTCGGTTTCTGTCATCTATTTCAGACTCCCTAATGCAAAGCAAAATTGTTTCAACCTCAGATTGTGGATTTGTCTGTGATGGATAAAAGTCACTATAATTACGTTAATAAAACGTAAATTTATTAAAACGAATTTCTCCAATTGCGATTATTGTTTGAAGTATAATTATAAAGGCGTGGTTAGGTCAAAGAGAAACGATCCAAAATCTTCCTCATAAGCATAATGCTTGATTAGCGTAATCAGTTATAAACTCATGCTACCCTAAACTGTGCTATCAATTTCATTCCTATTATTTAAATCAAGGTTGCGAGTTTGATATAAACACCAATCCCATTGTCAGTTTAATTTAAGAATTGTGTATGGTAGCAAAAGCAATTCATCCAGTAGACCGGTTTCGTCGTTATTAGAAACCCTTAAGAGTAGCATCCAGAATTTTGCCGCGGATATAATCGGATTGTTTATCTACTACTCACAAACTTGGTGTATATAATAGTTATCATCACTGGCGTAAGTTTGTTTAATTTTATTAATATTAGTTGGAGATATTGTCTAATTGTATGACACAGATTAATGTTTCGTTAAATATTTAACTAAATTATTAAAGGTCGTATAGAATGTAATTAGACATGTTTGACAGAAAATCAATGGTTCATGTCTAACAAATATTTTTATGAAATTCACCATTTCGGTGGCATAGAGGATCAGGTTGAAGACGTTAAACTAAATTAACCGTATTGAAATTCTGGCCGCGGAAAATGCGCCAACTACTGATAGAAGCTCAGTAAAGAATGAATTGGTCTAAAGTTTAAACACATGACGCGTTAGATAACTACAATTTACTTTTAAACGATGTTTTTACTTTTGCCTATATTGTTAGTAATATCCATGATATAGATATTGATGATGGAAATTATGCTGATATGATGCCTTGTTTGATCGATAATGCTTAAAATGATATCGATGACGTTGAGAACGATGTTGATCATGATACAAATTCGAATGCTGATAGTCTTGATAAAATGAACACTAATTAAGGTGGTTGTTTGCATAATTAAACGCAATTTACTATTCAAAATATAAAAGGACATTTCTTAATCCCACAATAAATATATTATATATTTTCGTTATTTATGCTTACTATAGTATCTATTCACATTTGTGGTACGAAAAATGGTGTATACATTTAAAAAGCATCATAGGTAATGTGTCAGCATGCGTCAAGTTTTGGGATATATTTTAAAATATATTTTTGATTTTGGTAAATAAATTATTATACAATTATATATAAGCCATTGTGGTCCATGTAATACATTAGTTCAAATAGGATGGAATACAAGAAACTCATGTGAAAATGACATCATGACTTACTGGCCACTTATTAGAAGGAGCCGGGGTTTCGCTTCAAGCCCACCGGATAAATGACCAAAAATTGCCGGACTATTGGGCAACGCAGTCTATACTCATTTAGTTTAAAGCAGTACTACAGAAAGCTTTTGTTGCAACGTGACTTCAAATCCAACTTATTACATGTCATAAGACACGTAAAATTTACCACCGCCAAAATTGAGAATGAAAATCATTCTAAACACCTGCTATTCCACAAGTCTTACACAATGTCTAATCTACATAGTTAGTCAACAACAAATGTACGGGCACAAACAAAAACCACGAATAAAACTTAAAGACAAACACAGTGATCGATTTACTACACCCGATGAAACGTTATTGTTATATGTGACACATATAAATTATCATACAAATTAGCATTATTTATAATATCGCACAAAGTAATGTTATTGACCTCCTGCTGGTATTTCAAGTAAGTTTAGTTGAAAACTCACGTTTACTTTAATGTTGTGGGTATTTACCAAACAATGTCAGTTGAATTGGAGATTTGAGCAAAAAACCGTGTAACAGAGGTCCGCCTATCAGCAGGTTGATATAGTATTTTCCTTACTAAAACTGTTTAGCTATAGTGCTCCTATTTTCACTAATCCAAGATAACGCATTTGCATGATAGTATATAAGGCGTGTTACTGACTACCAAGCTAAATAAGTCAAAAAATTTGGAGTTTTATGTATGCGCCGTGGAAATTTTTTCGCAAATCCAACATGCCAATCGGTCAAATATAAAGTTGCTAAGATAGTGCACTTGAAAAACTTTTAATAAAAATAGCCTGGTGAGCTGCAGAAGAAATTTGGTGATAACTCCTCTTTATAATTAATTATAATCATTTAAGTTTTCCGATTTAATTGAACAGATTGTGTGTTTGCATATAAAGTAATATATTTGATATTAATTTATGCAAAAGCCCTATTTAGCTATCAGAAATAGAAGCTGCTAATAGAAAATCAATTTATTAAATTCAACGGGTAAAAACTTTTTCGGTGTCTTACAAATTTCGCAGCTATTTAGGAATTTGAAAATAGTGATACATAATAGTCGTGAGTAGTGAAAATTTTATTGAAGATGCTCAAATGTATTTTATTTGTAGGCGCTAGTGAGATTCATCGAATGTAATTCGTATTCAATTATTGCGCTTGTTAGTTGATACCACTTTTTTGATGATTAATAGCTCCTACCAAATTGAAGCATACATTTTCCTGTTGGTCATCGAATATTTTATAATGTGTCCTAGAGCATTAACCTTCTTTTGTGAACTTTATATTGTCGTTGTAGTAACCATTGCTCGTTTGTGGTGCTGCTCCGGTTAAGATCCTTAATTGTTTCAAATTTCTACCGTCTGTAGTCACAGCGAACTTTGTGGACTGTTTTAGTTCCTCGTTGACATCAACTATATTGGTTGGGTCAGTTATGCGGATTTCCTCAGAATTTAATATAAGTTTGTCGTTCAACCGAGACTTAATTATCCCTAACTCTGCAGTCAAAGCATTCATTTGTGCAGACAATACTCTTATGCAATTTTCCAATCAGTCAGAGGCCATCGTTCAACTTAACACAAATGCCTTATATTTAATCAATTATTTATAGGAGATTGCTCGTATAAAGCGCGTCCATTTAGTAAAACGAATTACAAATATTTCATATTTAATATTCACTTCTGCGGCTCGAAGGCTGCTTCGTATTAATTTGCGCACTTCTGCGGGGACTTACTGTTGTATTCAAGTCAGCCGTAGATATTACATTCAAAGCGTACGCGGCATCAATATTGGCTATTGCTATATCTTACCCTCAGTCATGATTCGGCCTTGGCACCCTAATTAAACGATAAAGTGCGACAGCTCGTGATACATCGGACGTGTTAGCTAAAACTTTATTGTGTTCTGCGCCACCGTTTCCAAACGATACGAACCATTATTGACCGCTTGCAGTGCCATGGGCTCGACGTTCACGTCCATGACAGTCCCCGCACCTTAAGCGAATACGTGTAGGTCATCTTGCCTAGGGTTGTCGCAGTGTAGCACGCACGTATTCAGTTAGCTCTTTTAGGCACTCCTGAATGCCCGCTATGGTGCAGCCCTCAAGTGATCCTGGGATTACTGGTTCACCTGGTGATCTAATATGCCCTCCATTTACCATGGGTGATGGAGCGAATCCTGTAGCTTTTGATACTGTAAATCACATTGCCAGCTCGTCCAGATGTAATTTGTTTGTCCAGGATCTCGGTGTTTCTTGGCAACAACATTGCAATACCTCATTCATCGCCATGTGTGCTCGCTCAGTAATTGTCACCGTCTATCACGGACTTTCTGATTATGGCACGAAGAATTCCAGTAAGGTAGATCACTCCTGTCGGATGTTGGAACGGAACCCATGCGTGGAATCGCAGCCGCCAATTTGTTGATCATCATGGCCGAATTTAGAAGAGTCTGAGTTCTTTCTTCCAGACCTCCTTGAGCAATAGATTTTGCGCCATATCTGGTAGGATCCAGCAGCATAAACGTGATGGCCTCATGCGGATCAAACCGAGGCAATGACTTAGTTAGCCTGGACAAACACTGCTTGATGCGTGCCATGGTATCAAGGAGAATCTAACCCAATAATGGTTTCAGTCAGTACAGTTAAGAAAACGCCTCTTGTGGCCTGGCTTAGAAGTGATCCGGCAACCGTATTTTATATTCTTCATGAGTCAGATCGACAGGCATTTCGCATTGGAACGGAACTGTCCGGTCAACTAATTCCTGGACAGTCACGCATAAAATAGATGCTTCTAATGAAAAGTCTTGCGTTTGAACTGAGGTTTTAAATGTTTCGAATCACAACTATGGCCTTTCCGCATGCAAGGGTGCAATCATTGACTTAAATTCTGATGACGGCCAGAAAAAACTTGTCGATTCGGATGAAGAAACAGGCATTTTTCTGTCTGCTTCCTTTTGGGCGCGGTCGCCATTTGTGACTTCACGTATGTTGGTTGTGTCGTTTATGCGGATTCCCTCAGAATTTATTATTAGTGTGGCATCCTTCCGAGACGTAATTATCCCTATCTCCATAGTCAAATTGTTTATTTGTGCAGTTTATTCTCTTACTAACCATCTTGGTCACCCTAATACAAATGCTACATTTTTAATCATTTATATATGGGATTTTGCTCGTATAAAGCACACACACTTAGTAAAACATAAATTAAAAAAATATTTATTATTTTATGTTCAATTCTGCGGCTGGAAGGCTGCTTCTATCAATGTGCTTCAACGTACTACATGCGCTTCTGCGAGATTTCTCTGCTGAATTCATGCCAGCCCTAGATAGGACCCTCGGTGAATTCTCGGTCTCACAGGTGGCTAAATCTACATATCGCTCAATCTGTATGTAATGAGTTTGCATAAATAATTTTCGCTTAATCTGATTTAAGCTTTTTAGTAGATGAATCGTGTAATAGAAATTCAGCTTGTTTTAAACGATTGGTCACCTTTTCAGCCTACGTAATACTATGCATGTAGATGACTCATGAACGCCAATCTAAATTTGAATCATCTTAATCCTTATCACTTATAAGTTTGTTACAGTATTTTAAGGTGTGCTACACAGAATAGCCTTTTATATGTAAACTTCTTTGTGGTATGAAATATTGTAACTGGCAAAAAGAGAAATCTACATAGGAGATTGTGAAGAAATTCCACCATATAATGTTTCTGCGCTGCACTACTGAAAAAGAACACGAGTATGAAAGTCTAAAAATATTGCGCTGATTTCTGTCTAACTGCACACAAATTAAATAGATAAGGTTTTGGAAGATTTACTTTAGACACAATATAATTACAAGGCCTTTCATACATGCACCATACAATTTAAATTAAGTGAGATTCAAATAGTTGTTTATTTATTTTTCATACATTCATGAAATCTGGACTTCATTTCGAGCTTCAATTTGCTTAACTATAAACATTTATTCCAGAGAATTAGGACGTGCATAACTCTGTGGAACATATTCATGCTTAGATCGATTATTATATCAGTCACATCTATCAGCCAAATTAAGTTTGGGTTAGTTTTCCGATTCTTAGTTTTTGTTAAATATTTTATCCCATTATTTTGCTTTAGTTTACCTGCTTCGAATATGACATTTTAAGCAGTTTACCTATAATTTGGGAAAACGTTTAGTAACAACTATTCTGAGTTAATTGAGAGAGATTTCAAGGATATGATACACTTATTTCAAACATTTAACCCGCCATTTTCATAAACAAACACAGGAAATCTCGTAGCACAAATGCTAAGAAGCAAGCATAAGTGACACAAACGGTCGTTAAAACAGAATTTATGAATAGATTTTAGAATATAAAGCTGAGAAAAAATGTCGAGATTTCCAATAATATTATGTTCTGCAAGAAGACTGACATATACTTCACTTGAGTTTTGTTAGTAGAATGTAAGGCACAATGACGATACAAAGTGCGAAATATTATACCGCTTATAAATAAGCAGCACATTTTATTCCCAAACTGACTTTATCTGTAATCACGAGCTGAAAGCTGGTAAACCACATGTAAGTAGTCAGAACTATGTACCCATGCGAGTAAAACGATATGAAAATGGTCTAGAAAAAACACAGATTTGACTGTCAATACAACTCCAATAATATAAATTATATCAAATCCATTAATGTGAAATGATAGCCTTAGTTTTGCTTTTTAAAAAAATCTATTTCAGTGCAAATTCAAAAGGATAGTTTTCTTTGTTGGAAAATAAAAAAAAACGTACAGTACGGAAGGAGATTCGACATTAGCGGAGAATTCTTTTCTAATATCAAGATTTATTTACTATATTTTCTGAAATCTGATGGGAATGAGGACTCAAGACCTTTTCTAATCTGTTTGTATAACTGGCTCATAATATTCAGTAATGGTCGATTTTTACTGAAATATGCACATTTAAACATTTTTAGCTCGCGGTAAAACATGATTGAACAAAGAATGCGATGTACTCGTTGTGCGGCAGTGTTGGTATAACACTTAGAACTTCTATCAAATTTACTGAAATCTAGCTTACATATTCGAATATGTACTATTTGCCTCTTCAAAGGAACAGTCATATTGGTAGTTTGTAAGTATTCCACGGTCCTCGGCGTTTTAATTTTCATCCTGCAAATTTGGAGACAAAAGCCTATAATAGTGAGGGAATAGCCTTGGTTTTCAAATATTTAAGGCCTTTATTCACAAATCTGTGTAGTAAAAACGCATTATATAATGTACAAAATTGCTTTCGATCCTTATTATCAACTGAAATTTGGATGAAATAAATCACCCGATTAATTTTTTAAAGAAAAAATTGTCCAGATAAATAATGCACAAAATATATTTTTTCAGAAATTTCAAAAAGAAAGCAGCATGTTATAGACTAGTATACAACTAGACTGCTTTTGTTCGTACAGCTATAGACAACGGCTATTTAATACAAAAATCTAAATAGGGACACATGTTTACACACCAAGCCTTAATTATAATTGAAAATAATTTTTTCGGCCTGTCGCCTTTTCTACAAGACAATATACGCTGTGTTCTAGATTTACGTGCAACATCGGCAAGTCGGGATTCGAGCGCCTTTTGTGGCGGTTTGGTTGACGTTTGACGTTGGAATCGTTAGGCAATGAAATATTCATTTTCAAACTTGGGAGATGAATTATATTTTTACTGACGATTACAGCTAAATTCTCTGCTTACAGCACAACTTTCTTGGATATTTTATTAAAATTAATTTTAGTGAAGCTTTTACTAGAAGTGCTGACGATTTAAATCGTAATTTCTCGATCCATCATCAGAGCTTGTTACATAGTCACACAAATGCAAAGAAGGCACAACAAAATAACACAGGGAAGTCTCTTTTTAGACACATTTCCATTTACTAACATTATTACAATGTTGCTATTAAACAATATTTGATTTCGCGGGTGGTGGTAACAATTCATTAAATCAAGTTTGCGAGCTTGAAGTTAACACCAATCCCATTGTATTTAACCAGTCGTTGAACATTATAACGAAAATACAGCCAATCACACGCACTGACAAGCGAGGGTCCAACCGCATTGCATATATTTGGAATGCAAAATTAGATCTGCGGCTCTCATCTCTAGTAGTCTTGCAAGCATTAAACTTGACTGGAAAATTCGGCTGCACAATTTCTATGCAGTCAAAGACATTAAGTGTCTGTAGCTTTCGTGACACACATATACGTAGAAAATACGATTAAACAGTAATTGATTGCGCCGACATTTCCAGTCAAGTACAATGTATGCGAGACTATTAAAGGTGAGAGCCACATATCTAGTTTTGCTTTCCATATATATGCAATGCGGTTTGATCCTCGATAGTCAGTTTGCCATCGTACTCTGATGATGATCATGGAAGGTCGAAACGCGTCAGTGCGTTGCGGCTGGCGGTAGTTTTGTTATGTTGTTCGACGACTGGTTAAATACAAGGAGATTGGTGTTAACTTCAAGCTCGAAAACTTGATTTAAATAATTGTTACCACCACCCGCGCAATCAATTATAGTAAAATTCTATTGCCTATATATGTATATGTGGCGAAAGCTACAAACAGTTAATGTTCGTAACTGCATAGAAATTGTGCAGCCGACATTTCGAGTCAAGTTCATTGTATGCATGACAACTAGATGTGAGAGCCGCATATCTAATTTTTTCTTTCCACATATATGCAATGCGGTTTTATCCTCGCTAGTCAGTTTTCCGTCGTACTCTGATGATGATCATGGAAGGTCGAAACGCGTCAGTGCGTTGCGGCTGGCGGTAGTTTTGTTATGTTGTTCTACGACTGGTTAAATACAATGGCATTGGTGTTTTTACTTGAAGCTCGAAAACCTGATTTAAAGAATTACAATTCACAGTTAGTCAATCAGTGTATTCATTCAACAATCAAATTCGCACATCTATACATCCTCGTATCAATTTACACATGAGGCCTTTTCACGATTTATTTTCGATTAGGAGTTTCAATCATTCTCATTTTGAGTCTCCCTTTTTCAATATACCGTCGTTGTTTCTATGAATTTCCTGATTTTCTGATTACTCTCAGGTCTCCAATTTTATTTGTTACAGAGTTGAACCTACTCCAGTATTTGTTACCACTTCGTTAATCAATATCAATAATATTACGTATCTAACTATGCCAAAATTAATTCATCTGTAGATTAAAATGATTGTAACTTTATGGTTGAGAATTATAATTAATGTGAATTGAGATATACATCAAAGGTTCCATTAGCTAGATAAGCAACTAGAGAGTTTGCTGAAAATCGAGATATTTGTGATGAATGTGTTAATGTTTCACACGCGTATACTTGGTATTTATAAATGCACGAATGGAGATTCTGGACATGCGAGTGTGTGGTTGCTTGAAATAAAATTATATCAACAAATAACTAATTTAAACAAGATTGGTTAATTGAATTTATAAATATGTTTAATCGATAAGTCTTTTAGATAAATGAAACCTTAATGTACATTAAATTAACCATAGACTTGTAATGTGATGAAGATCTGGGTATGTCCATGTGGACGCACAAAATGTTTGTGTATTTGTTGAATGAATATATTAATTGGTTAATAATAAATAATATTAATTTTAATAAATAGAAATGTGTTGAAAAATCAATCAATTGTGTTAATTAATTTTTCTTTTTCTGCTATCATTATTGTGAGCATGGGACAAGCTCTGATATTAGACCCGGAAATTGTGACCCGAAACCTCAGCAGATAAAATAAAAGGTAGATAAAATTTGGCTTTTACTGTCATTAAAACTAAGTCGGTTGTAAAACGTGAGAAGGCCAACGCAGACTGCAATCAGTTTCCTATGCCCTCCTTTGCCTCTTCATCGTTGTATTTTAGGTAAGTAAACACGAGTTTCTTGTCAACTGTACCCACACTCACGTTGGGTGTTATTCTATCATTTGGTTCATATTTAACTATAAATTCCGTTGCTTAACTTTAAATGATAAGAGGATTACGTACACTATCCAAATCATTTCGCAAACAGTAAGGAAAACAAATAAGCAATGCTTGTTTGCGCAATGCCTTTAAAACGTGTTTCAACTATAAATAAGGCTAGCTGTGCAAGCGTGCTTCCGTATTTGAGGCTTTTGTAATAAATACATGTTGTAGATAAATGAACTCAAAAACAATTTTTTCGTGCACTAGCGCCACTAAGGGACATTCAAAGCACTGTGCGAATCTCTCTTTAGCCATTATTTGTCAGTCTGAACTTTCTTTACCATGATATATGTAAATATGTTTTGAGTAACTATTATTTAAAAAAGTTTGCCTATTTAAACAAAATTAATTGATGCGATTTAACTGTTAAACTATTCATATGATGCAGCAAAATATCTTCTGTTCACTATAAAATGTTTCTATAAATTCGCATATAAGTGTAAATGTTCTACGCATTTGAAAACTAAATATCATACAAGCAATGCCATTATTTGATAGAATCTTAATACTTTTCTTTAAATGTTGCTATCTATGTTAGCTAATATTTTTACTTCTGCAATCATAAATGCTGATGCCACAGATAATTTCGCTCAAGGTTGGCATTATTTATCCTTCCAAAATGCACGAGTTTTAGGACGTTTTTTAGGAAAGTTACTGTGCTCTCTTTACTTAATATTAGACCGTTATTTCTAAGACAAAATGCACATTGTTCATCCTGCTAACAATTTAGGCTATTATTTCATTTAACAAACTGGAATTGCTTATTCTGTCTTGTGGTATAGACCCAATTTGTATTCACTTTACAGAAGACTTAATAAAATTTAATGAGTAGATAGTCTAGGCAAAATCTTCTGGGGCCTGAAGAAATGATAGGTTATATAATACACTATTTCTGTTGTTTTAGCCACGCAGAAGTGTTACTGTTCCTCGATATAACAGTATAAAATTTTGCCTCGTGGTCACGCTATAGCGATGTGATGTGTTTCACGTTCGCTCTTTATCTTCAATTACTTTTCGGGTTTGATTTTTCAATAGACATACATTGCTTGTAAATAAGCTTGGTCTGGTTAATTTATAACAAATTACAAATTCATTTCTGTTAGGGAATTTTTGTGCAAAATTCTGTTCTACTGCATTCATTAACATTTTATTGTCTCTAAACTTTCATGGTATCACCATCCTCTTGTTTGGCTCGAAGAATGCAATGAACTAAACTCCTCAAGTGATATCCTTTAGTCGCGCACAAGACAATCTTGCCGTTATTCGAAACCGGATGAGTAATAAAAAACTATACGTGTTATTTGTCTGCCTCATAAATGTTAAATACTATCAACCGATACGCCTCTCCTTCATTTCAACGTCAACATTGAAATAGCAACAAAAGGATGACAATGAATTGTCTGAACTAGACAAGGATATTCATTCTAGCAACGAAATTTGGTATTCGCACTTACCAAAGAAACAAAAATGAAAATATGCATGTCTTTAATTTTGAAAGACGCTTCGAGTTTAGATACTTTCATGTCATAAAAGTCAAGCTTTATGCTGTTCCGAAAAGCCATGCATAAAATATTCAACAGTAAGATGTTTTTTCACTGAAGAAAATTTTACAGCATCCTCAGTTAATGATTATTGACGCAGTGATTTCAAACACCACTACTTACCTTTTAAAATAGCAAATTTATCTTCGGAGTAAACACCAATCCCATTGTATTTCACCAGTCGTCGAACAACACAGCAAAACTACAGCCAGTCGCATGCACTGACGGGTTTTGACCTTCCATGATCATTATCAAAGTACGACGTCGAGCTGACTATCGAGAATCAATATATATATATATATATATATATATATATATATATATATATATATATATATATATATATATATATATATATATGGAAAGCAAAATTAGATATGCAGCTCTCACCTCTAGTAGTCTCGCATACATTGTACTTGACTGGAAATGTCACGTACAACAAGCTATCTCGGTGTGAATGCTGGTGATTATGGTTTTTAGTATCAAATTCAAGGACAAATAGAATTATACAAAGATTCAGATATGCAATAGAATAGAAAAAAAGATAAGTGTAGTCAAGTCGTGAAATAGAAGGTTACGCTGAATTATAAAAACTATTGCATTGAAAACTGTATAGTTTATTGCCGAAATTTATAATATATATAATATATAATAAATTTTCAGACGAGCTGAAGCTCTAAGTGTAAAAAGAAATTTGAACAGACCCGGAAATCCCTTATCTACACTGCTATGTATAATTTGCCAATGGCCAAAGGTTGAAAACCAGCTTCAATGATTCTTCATTGATTAAAAGCTTTTGAATTTGGCCTCGGCATTTTGAAAGATTTTCACTCTTCTTAAATGAGGTTGTAAAGAAGTATTTGAACAACACTGAGCTAAGATTGACCACACTACCTTTGCACAAACGAGCAAAGGCCTAAATGATTGCTGTCCAGTAGGTAATTTATGCAAAATTCGCTCATCTTCTAAGCTACGTCTTCTTTTGTTTAATACGCAAATTTTTCTTAATCGCCTGCGAGGACATTGAATGTAAAGCTTGATTATATTAGCATTCTTATAACTTGTATAGTCTCTCAGTTGCCATGTTCTTGAATGTAGATTTTGTGACGATTTTCTGAGTTCTGTGGGCTGTTGATTACTTTTTTATGATAGGTAAAATTCTTTCTAAATCAGAGCAAATATATCGACAAGTGGGAAATCTGTCAGAGTTGTCCTATTTATAATGCTTCGATCTGAAAACCAGTTTTATATATATATATATATATATATATATATATATATATATATATGAATTTTAACATGTTTTAACTGTTTTGTGGTGAGGGACATTTTATTCTGATTTGTTTACACTTACTATAAGTCAACTTAGATAAAGTTGTCAACTATTGTTACACCATCATCCTATAGCCAAAACGTTGTTATACTCCATTTTATGCACTACACGCCATTTTCCGTCTTAAAGTGGTACACTTAGATAAATCCGGCTAGAATGACTGTCTCGGTAAAAATGAAATAGACAAGATAAAAAGTAGAGTCTTTAAGGATAGAATTTTTGGATTTGAATACCATTTTTTCGCAAATGTTCAAGCCAAATAAAAGCAGAACGTGTTATTAGACTCTTACAAAGAAATTTTATGAAACGTCGTTAAGCTGTCGCCAGATTTCAAATCGGAACAACGCACCTACTCGTCACAGCCTACTGCAATTCATATTCACAAGTAACGAATAAATTAAAATGAATTACAATTATTTGAATGTGTCGAGCGCAATCCAATTTTTCTTGAGCGCGTAATAGCCCAAAACACATTGGCCTCAAATGCATTAACCGATGTCGGCTTAAGCTGAATAGATCCTCTCTGTAATAGTCATCGTTTGTGAGCCACTACAGATAACTCAGTAATCCTATAGCCGTTTCGCTCTCGTAGTCTAAATTTTATATTGCAGGTTTTAGGTACTTTAAATCAATAGGCCTAGAAAGGCCGCCTACATTCTCCAATAAGAAGACAGATATTTAACGCCAGTAATAACAGGATTTCTAGATAACGAGAACGAGTTGCCCATAGAATGATGAAGCAATTGATGGTGGTTCAACAGGCGTTAAAAATTCAAATGGGAATCAACTGGAAATAGAAGCGTCATTAGCTAATCCTGTTGAGGCCAATCTACGAGGAGCCATTGCACAGTGAAGAAAACTGTGCGTGTGCTCTCACATTGGACCAGATGAATCGAGTTGTTTGTCGATAACATTTAAACGTGAATCGCAGAATGCTGTGTTGCCTAGTTGTGTTGTTGACGAATTGATAAAAGGCAGCTTATTGCCTGTATTTCTTTAAATTTGTTCATGTTGAAAAATACTATCCCGTTCTGGTTTGAGATCATTTGGCGATTTTATGAAGGCATCTTTTGAAGTTACCCTCTGAATTCTATCGGTGAAGTTGCATTTGTTGACTTCTTTTCTAGATAGGGACTGGAGAGGTTATTCAAGTAATATTGAGCAAATTGGTTACTGTAGACGGGAATGAATCCACAGTATAGAAGTCGAAATGTGAGAATCAAGAAACTATTGGTTGATGGAACAATCTTTGGTGGTTCAACTGGCGTGGATTGTTGAATTTGCCTAGATTGGTTGGGGTGTTTATGCGGATTCCCTTAGAATTTACTATAGGTATGTCGTTCATTTAAGACTTAATTATCCCTAACTCTTCAGTAATACTGTTCATTTATGCAGACAATTCTCTTACTAAATTTGCATTCCATCGGAAGGCATTTTATTCAACTCAACTGAAATGCTCCATTTTCAATCAATTACCTATAGGAATTTGCTCGAATAAAGCGTAGAAAGGAAATTTAATCGAAGTTTTATGGAGGTATATTGATTAAATATCTTCTTCAATAGAATCTAAGCGTTGCATAGTATAGCAAAGGAAATTCTCCCGTAGACCGGTTTTTTCCTTACTGAGAACTTGTCAAATACTTCCAGAATATACCGTGGGTTAGGCTTCATCCGGAAAACATGTGTTTCGAACCTGACTCTCTCTCTCCACCGTGTTATCACTTCCTTGGCCTACTCACATTTTGCAATTATTTTTTATCTTGTGTTTTTAATAGCCTTACCTTTGGTCGGAGTCTATGTTGACGTAAAGCTCAAACTAGCTACCCACAATCCTTCAATATGGAACAGACAATATGCCTTCTGTCGAATTACAATTGATAATATGTATTATTCAGCACATGCTACGCGTTGTACAAGGTAGCAAATGCAATTCATGCCGTGGACCGGTTTTGTCCATTTCTCAATCTCGTCAAGTATTATTCGGAATAAGCAACGGACGGGGCTCGAACCGAGTAACATTTGCTTCGGAGTCTGTGATTCTCTCGACTACACCACAAATAACGCACCTAAAACACATTTTTCAGTTTTATACTAATTTCTTTTTTTGGCTAGAATTTCCTATAGGTGGAGCCTATGAAGCATCTATTTTTATGTCATATATCTTCAATTCAATTTGACTACTTCAGGTGGTCGTAAGAGATTTCATGTAGGCTCCATCCGAATAAAAGCATAACTAAAAGCATGAGTTAGTATATGACTGCAAATTACGTCTACGATTGGGCACGATTGGCACAGTGGATAGAGACCTAGACTCCAAAGCAAATGTGTCCGGCTTGGAGCTAGATCCAGAGAAAATTCTGGTTAGTACATGACGAAATCCAAATAAGGAAAAAATGTGTACACTGGTGGAATTACCTTCGCTGCTTTACAACATGCTTAGATTATACTGACCCAGTTATATAGTCCAGATAATCTGCGGTAAATCTACATTGAGCACTCGTTTTATTGAGTTTCTTGATTTATTGAGTTGTTAGTACTTAACAACGATTTAATTCAATATTGCTTTTTTTAGGCATAAGTTTGCAAACTTTTCAAAGCAAATTGTAGACAAAGGAGCGACGTTGTGAAACGCGTTATTTTCAAACGAGTCGCCATCATTTAGTAGCAATTTTTTTACCCTTTACATTATCCGTAATTGGGGTTATTGTCGTGATTTCTATTCATCAGAATCTGGTCGTTATGTACGCTTCTTGCTAAAACATTCTCATGATAAAAATCATTCTCATTCTTGTTTATTATTGATTATAGCTTAAATTGTACTGCTCGTTAATAAACTCCGTTGAAGAACGTGAATGAGGAAACATATATTGTACTACAGTTGGATACTGTTTGTATATGCAATTATGTATTAGGTGTTGCGCACCTAGTAACAAATTAGTTCATTTATGACCAGACAGCATGAACGGAAAGTATAACGAAAAGTATATATAAACTAATGTTAACGAGATTATACCTCCGTTCATGCTGTCTTTGGTTTATCCTTCTGGTCATAATTGAACTAATTTGTTACTAGGTGCGCAACACCTAATACATACCACTTCTCCAGAAGCTATGGTGTCTATTCTACAATGAGAGATTGATTGTGAATTTGTGGAACGTTAGTGCAAGATGGATGCTAGATATGCTCCAAATGGACGTAGGGCTCACAAAAAACAACTTGTTTACGACTAAAAATTGTATATAGTGTGCGCCAGTGTTACTCAATAATTAGAGTCACAGATTGCGAATCAGATATGCCCATATTTGAGTCCCATTCGCGGCAAAATTCATAATAAGGACGAAACCGGTCTACTGGTTGAATCGCCTTTTCTACAATATGCAATGCTTAGTTTTTACTGACAAATGAATGTATATTGGGATTGATAATTATATCAAGATTGCAACCTTGATTTAATTCATTATTACCGCCCATTCATTCAACGGTTATATATTGAGGTCAACTATTAATTAAATACAACTTCTACATGCAGCATAGTGTCTGTTATATAATGATTGAAAATTTACGCCTGAAGTGATGCTATATAGTTTTCACCTTAAAGACGAGTTCACAAAAACGCGTAATTTAGACCATAACTAAGAATTTCGTGAAGGGGTTGCGCAGTTTATAGTTTTCCAGACTCCAAAGTAAATGCTACCAGGTTCGAGCTCCGTCTGTGAAAAATTGCCGGCAGTACTTGACGTGTTTCTAATAAAGACGTAACCAGTCTACTAGACGGATTGCCTATGATTACTTATGCAGATATGCCAGCATTTATTTATTTCATTTAGCCTTCCTTATAAAAACACGATTCATATTGAATCAGGATGAAACAGTCCATTATTAAAACTATGTGAGATCTGGTTAATGCGTGCGTCCTTGCTAACGAACCACTCATAAGTTGGAGGAAGAACAATACTCGAAATACACGATCGAATGAATTAAGCAGTCTAGAGTGTTGCAGGTGTCGTTTAGTCGCATATTTTATTACAAAAAGTAAACTAAATCATGGACGTTATGCCAGCCCGAGTTATCATGGAATTCATGAGTTCATGATGTAACAATTATTGCTCATGTAGATTTTATTATAATTTCTGGTTCTATAAGACCTTGTGAACTACTACACCAAATATAATCCATGCTAACTTAAGAATTTTTATTTATTTTGCAGGTAAACCAGTAAAACTCGCCCAGTGGTCTCACTTCTTATCCATTAATTACTTTAAATGGATGATCAGATGAACTACGCAGATTACAGGCATTCAAAATTCCTCACGGTTTCGAGACGAAATTTGGTGACACCAATCTCCGTTGAACTACCACATAGTGTATTCATCATGCTTTAGTTGGCGTCTCCGTGCAGTCTGAAACATTCGTGTAGGCTTAATTCTTTCAACCCAAAGTATAGGTCATAAATTTTAAATCAAGATTAAATTAATGATGCGCGAGAGTGAAATAAAAAACAATCCTATTCTGTATAGTTTTTCAAGTATACACCAAGCATTGTATATTGTAGAAAACGCAACATATCCAGGAGACCGATATCGTCTATATTGGGAACTCGTCATATACAGCTCAGAATGTTGACGTTGACGGGGCTCGAACCAAGACAATATTTCTTCGGAGTTCGTGGTTATATACAATGGGATACACTGCACGCACCCTCCATACAATTTTGATTTGTGTACTAACTTATGTCTTCGGGCTAGCCGTTCCTTCTATTTGAACCTCTGTGACATTTATTTATACATACATTTCAAACTAACCAAATCAAAAGTGTCAAAATATAATATACACCAAACTACCTGTGGAAGTGGTATTGAATGAAATTTTTGTAAGATTAAACAATTGTTGATTGCATCGCTGGTGCTAGCAACCATTAAAATCATGGATGTGTGAATGATAAAAACACTTATTTAATTATATATATATATATATATATATATATATATATATATATATATATATAAGTTGTCGATCAAGTTACGTAGGCCTATCGACTAGCTGGTTGATTACTCGAGTGAGGGTACATTGAAACGTAAACTCCTGTTTTATATTACATGGTGAATACACGTCACAACTCAAAATATACGCTAAATTTAATAATAAAAATGAGTTGACCAAATAAAAAGCTTTGTTAAAAAATCATTAAGCTATGTCCGGATTAATTCACAAACTAGGACGTGATGTAATCGATCAGCGCTTTGTCCACGGCAGAATAACGCACATTATTTTAACAGTTCTCATTAAGGACGATAACGGTAGACTGGGTGAATTGCCTTTGCTATCTGATTAAATGCAAAGATTATACTGAAGCACGAAACGAATG
>JAQBSW010010267.1:0-25009 GCA_029291075.1 Eudiplozoon nipponicum
CCGGAGTAGAGAATGATTTAAAAGTGCGGTTTGATCAAAATGAGTGTGATTGGATTTGGAGACAGCCAGCTATGATGCAATCAACATGATTTGGTCAGGACAGAACGCAAACCCTAGCCAATGGCACAATCTTGTTTAAGAGACTGTGCAATACGACCGAGTGGGTGTTATTACAATGTGGTCGCTAGACATATTGCATTAAAAAGAAAAACTTCGCACCTTCCCATCATTGTACTCTATTTTGCATCTGGAGCAATAAACTAGTCGGCACCAGTGGTGAATGTTTAAAACAGGCTAGATAAAATGCTTATGATGAAGAGAGAGAGAGACAGAGAGAAATAAAGAGAAAGTGTAAAGTATGTAAAGAGAAACCAATCAACAATATTGCAACGTATGCCTAGGTAATTGAGACGATATCAGGTTTCGAGCAGTCGCATAACCAGTAATTTGATCACGAGAATGCATTCACAATAGAAGATTAAAAGATAGTTTTCGATTCTTTAATCTGAATCGACCCAATTTAGGTCGTTGAAGCATATATATATATCGCAGGCACAGAGCACTGTAGATGTTCAGAGGTAGTACAGGCTAACACTAAAATAGTATAATCACAGAGTGATACTAAAATACAATGGCATTTAAATCTCAAATTTCTTGTGGCAAGGAATCTATGCAGACTGATTAAAATCTACACTCTTCCCATAACAATTTGGTGCTATGCCTTGGCGACAGGCGAGCAAGCGTAAATCAATAGGTAGTACTTGACTGCATTAACTCGACAATAGACTTGCATAAACAAGATAAGAGTACACCAAGCAATGCACGCGACTATTTGAAGAAATGACGCTCTGGGGATGTGGCCTTATTTGAGTTACACCATTTACACGGAGACTACCCAGGATATGCATGCTCAGATTGATACAGCCTCCAAATGGAAAAGTTTTATTCACCAACTGTCAATTCATAGTATGACCCGGAACCTACTCAAAGGTATCAGTTGTAGGCAGACAGACAGAGACATGAGTGGATCTAGAAAGACCAGATTTCAAGACACAACACAGCTTGTGACAAACCAAGATACCAAGAAGGATGCTAATCTGTCTACAGAGTGAGCATATGGTTAGCTAAACCCTGGAGACACATAAAAATCTGACAAGAACATACGTTCGAAATCCATTCTTCGATATGCCACACCAGAAGTGACGTTATACTGTCCAAATTTCGCTTGGAATGAGGACTTTCGCATATAAACGATTTCTTCAACAGACACACAATATAGTGTGCAACTTACGAGGGTAGAAAGTTATACTCAAGACGAACATATACTGTACAGTTAAAACGGGCTATTTCATTGTTTCCACCACTCAAGTGGACCGAAACATATGGCACTTACAAAAAATAAATTGATGCGAACAACTTACAGTGATTAGATGAACTGGAAACACAACCGAGTTACGCACAAATTTGACCAGGTAAAATCTGGTGTATTATTGCGGGAATTCCGAAAAGCACAAGAGATTGAGTTTGATTCGTTGTATGCGCCATAGACCAGCAAACGAGGAGCAAAAATGCATATACAAAACACACACACACACACACACACGCGCACACACACACACACACACACACACACACACACACGGTTGCCACATGTTCTGTCATCAGTTAAATAGAGAAAAGAAATTTGTACATGAAGTGAATTAAACTGACGAAGTTTGTGCGTGTGTGTGCATGAACAGTCTGTTGGTTTTTAGTTTAGGATTTTTTGGCATATAATGTGTGCCACTTAATCCACTTTTCTTATCTACCTTCACTACATAGAAACTATATTTCAGTGGAATTGAGATCTGCCAATAAAATAGGTAGTCTTTTACAACCGTGTTTTATAGATATGCTTGCATAATAAGGCTATGCTTCAATACGCACAGCATTTATCGATTTGCAATGAAGAGTTCTGACACATGTGCCATGCCCACAAAAATTGAAACACCTTGGATAGTGACGATTAAGTAAACTTATGAAATTATACAAGTCGATGATAGAACTTGAGCAGAGTTTAAATATTGCCAAAAAGAAGACGTAATTCAATAGTGATAATGAGAATTATGCGACTATTAACCGCACGGATAATAATACTGAAAATGATGACAATTTCGACTCGAATATTGAGCTGCTAATTAAGCGAAAGGTAGTCATAATTGAAATCGATATTACAAATAGGCAAAAAATTCAATAAGTTACTTTAACTTATTGGGATAGTGATGCAGAAGATGTGGCTGTATGTGAGAAAAGGTCTAAAGAAAGAAGTTTGGCACGTTTTTGGGCAAAATCAATGGGCATCTTTGGCCTGTACAATTTCTAAACCGGGCAGTTGTCACGGTAAATCGCCTGAATGAGTACAACATCGACAGGCAGTAATCACAGCTCAACGCGTCTTCAAGACGATACTATCGTTCACATCTACAACTGGTTCTGGTCCCGGTGACACTTCAGCAGTAATAACACGAGGCACTATCAAGACAAAAACAACGCTGTCTAGACGATTGACAGGTTTGAAAACTTTAAAGGTGGCCAGGTTAGATGATTACCTGGTGGCCGGATGCTAGAATCTGACAATAATACTCAACACAATAATGAGAGTAATGCTAATGATGAAAAAGAGGCTTACGATAAGAATGGAGAAAAATATAATCATAAAGACGACAGGCATAGTCAAACTGACGACGTCGAGGAGAATAATTAGGTCTGTTGAGATGATCATTGCTAATTTAAAGACAAACCTGATTCGGTCGAAATCAATACAAGTGCAAATAAATTTGATACTGCGGATATACAGGAAGGTAATGATGAAGCAACACACGAAGATGGTGTTCATGGTAAGCAAGATTCACGAACGGATAATTATGATGATAACGACGCCGATTGTGATATGGATGATGCCGTTAATAAAAACCACGACACAGATGCACGTGACAGCAGATTTAACCTTTATTCCCGCAACAGTTGTAGCTAGCGTAGTATGAGAATTAATTCAAATTTTAAATCGATACAAAAGCCAAAAACTAGGCATTATGTTGATGATAGCCGCAAAAAATTAACATGATGATGATAATGATGATGATGACTATGATGTCAAAAGTTGAAAATGCTAGTGACAATTGTGCGAAAAATCAACAGGTAAAAGTCAATAGAAACAAACGATCCACGCAAGTCAGCGAGAATAGGTCACATCAATGCCAAATGGAGGAAACTCACAATCCTGTTTACAATCAATTTCACAGCATGGCAAAGGTATTTTCAATTTCATGTACTGGCGCGGATCAGCCTCCCCGTGTCATCAGCAAGGCCAGACGGTAAACGGACTAAACAATGATGAACATGCAGTGAATATAGAATGAATTGAAAAAGAAACAAAATATGCGGCTACAATCCCGAGTAGTCTCATAAACGTTAAACAGACAGCAGCGGTGTAGCGTTGTGCATCAAGGGAGTTGTGCTTATGCCAGGTCTGCAAACTTGTCAACATTACCAAGGCAATCGATGATTGTTTAACTGGTTATCCTAACACGTGAATAATATTCATGAAGAAGAACAAATCATGAAGTCGGAGTGCTGTCGTCAATGCCTAATATCGATTATGCTGCATTGTGCAATACCTTCCCTCTCAGGTAGCAACCTCAAATTTTTCCTCAAATCGCCACGCACACACACACACACACACGATCCGATGCTGTCGTCGGAAAAACTAAACAAGAAAAAGAGTTAAAAAACGAAAAACAGCTGCGTTGTAACACAATTTTAACAAATTGTAACTCGTCGTAAACGAACAACTACACAGCAAAGGTCCTATCGAAACAGTAACGCGTTTGGGCATTAGGCATGGCATCTAAAAATAAGTTCACGTAGGATCAGGAGGGAATACCAAAGTCAACAGAATGCAACAAACAAAGGAATCTCATCGGGACACGTGGCGTTGATTACTTACTGGGTACTCATAAGCAGATGCCGAACGGCGCTAAACTTCAAACCAACCACGTGGTTGATCAAGCAATGTGGGACATTTGTGCGATGCACGGTTCTACACATATGCGTGTACATCGAACCGGTTGATTACTACACACAAATAACCATAAAGCATCAAAGCCATTGAACGTAAACACTGGCTTAAATCGTCAACGAATTGGTCAACCTGGTTCCCCTGGTGACATCTCTAACTGAACGATGTCTGGCGCATTAGGCTAATTGCTGATGCCCCTGAACCGCTTTTTAAGCCACTCTGTAACTGCCTGTACATTTATCTAAGCATTGAATCCGAGTTCCAAAATTAAATTACATTTAGGATTTCTTATATGCTACTGAAACATGGAAAATGATCAATCATAGCTGTTACTGCCTGGACAGCCTTGAAAATAGATGAATTCGTTTGACACGATTCAGGTCAGTAAGCCACAATTAGCAGCAGCATTTCCGAGCCGACCACTGCAATCCTCCAACTCTTTAATGTGCCATTATCATCGAAAGAAGTTGGCAGGACGCCGATTGCACTGTTCGCTTACACAGCCTATTAGTCAGACTACTGAGGCAACTCCTGTGGATGGCTGGACTGGCAGAAGATGTAGACCAGCAGTCCCATTGCCGGCTACTGTTACTCGACATCGGAAACGTGATCACACACACAAAGGCAGGATATCGTTGGGAAAGTTTCTCAAAAGGTGGCGATTTTGCGTGGGCAGTGATAATATTTACTATAATCAAGGTTGCGAACTTTATATAAACACGTACTGGCCAGAATTTGCCGCGGACAGGGCTCGAACCTGGGCACGTCTGCTTCGGAATCTGGTGTTCTAACCACTGAGCTACCCTGCCGCACACTACACACAATTTTCAATTATATACTAACTAATGTTTCTTGGTTAGCCTTTACATTAGAGGGAGCCTATATAGCATCCTTTTGACCTAAAGTTCCAATTAACCATCCCCAATCTGTCATAAGTTCAGAAAAAGAACGAAACCGGTCTGCTGGATGCATTGCCTTGTCTACACTATACAATTCTTAGTTTATACTGACATATGTAAGTAACTAATGGGTCAGGTGCTTATATCAAGGTCGCAACCTAGCTTATAATAATTGTTATAACCGCCCGCGCAACTGATGTTCGTTTAATGCATATTTAAGTTATTGAAAACTGGATATGCGGCGATCACTCCTAGTTCATTGCAATACCACTTTCCTATGCAGTTTGGTGTCTGTTCTGTAATGACAGATTGGGGATGGTTAGTTGGAACTTTGTGTCTAAATGGATGCCATATGAGCTCCACCCAAAGGAAAAATCGACTAACCAAGTTACATTAGTTAGAATATAACTGAAAATTGTGTTTAGTGTAGTGTGCGGCAGGGTGGCTCAGTGGTTAGAGCACCAGATTCCGAAGCATACGTGCCCAAGTTCGAGCCCTGACCGCGGCAAATTCTGGCCAGTCCCTGATGAGTTCTCAATAAGGACGCAACCGGTCTACTGGATGAATTGCCTTTTCTACACTATACCATAATTTGTTTTTCTTAACGAATGTCTATACATAATGGGTCAGGTAATCAAATCAAGACGACAACCTTGATTAAAAGTAGTCCATATCTGCTGATAAACGAACGTTTAATCACTCGTCATTTGACCAATATTGCTGGCGGCGCCATAATCGTAAAACCACTCACCGACAAAGTAAAAAATAATCAGGACTGAGAGCGAGAAGCATGATATAGAACACAAATTAACATTACGCACATTTGGTAATAAGAGTAAAAATCTAACTACCCAGATGTGCTAACACACGGCACATTAAATGACATTCCAAATGCGAAAACAGTAACAATCATCGCTTTTGAATGAGCCCTAAATACCGTTAAGTCACAAATACAGTTGATGCATCTATTGAACCAGTTAAACCAATTAAAATAAGACAAACTTACAACGTTTGTGTAGGACTACGCTGTGCAGCATCATGAAAAATAATCAAAGGCTAAAATGGTATTTCCGTGAACTAAATATACAGCTTTGACGGCCCTCCTTATGCTGATCAACTGTTATTGCTAGGTGACGGGTTGAAACTGAAGTTATATTCCAATAAATGCGAGCTGGTCACGTGTCCTGACGTCTTTTTCTCTAATCAGGATGGAAAGGGTGGCGGTGGAGGCTGTACTCGACCGGACATATCGAGAAACTGACCGACGTTAGAGGCAATTCCAGTTGAACTGGTTGCACCGGCATAGCCGGGCTGTCCGGACTGACTCGATGCACCGGCCGAAGACGCAACACCTGACGGCAGTCCAGTGCCACCTTTCACACCTGGTCCACTTCCTTTCGAGAGGAAGTGTACAAATTAGAAAATTGAATAACGAATACTTAAATTAAAATTGATCCAAACATGGGCCAATAACAGAGTTCTTGATGTTTAAACAATAGTTTGATTCAAATGCACTAGACAATGTCTACGTTGAAAATTCCAATTTTTCTGTAAATCGATTATCGCGGCTCATGCCACATCTGCATCAGAATGTGTCGCATAGAAGCCAAATGAAGGCAGCTCGGCCACTTATATCCTCGTTGTCATTTTAGCGATTAGTGAGAAATTAAAAGCTGATTCGTAACTGCCACTAGAACTAAATTACAACTAGCAAAAGTGGAAAGTCTACCTAAGCTTGGCCAAGAATCACCGCTTTCAAGACCTCCAGATAGCACGCACACACTGGGCAATTTAAACTACAAGGCAAGGCGACATCGGCAATAGAGTTCTTCCGCGGGTTTTACTGTATCACTTCATGACAAGACTAGGCCTCACAGTGAAGTTGGACAGAATTAAAGACGATACACAAGAGGGTGATTCTACTTGAAATCTTCAATAGAATCAAATTTGAATACGATGTGATGGTATATCACACAATGGTCCAAACAAGAGCTATGATATGCACGTGAATCGCTTTCTGCTAGGTAAATCAGCCCGTCACTGCTCAACTTGATTAAAGCTACCTTCAACTTCCCTTGTTTCATATGCTGACTCTACGTGATTTTCGTTTGCGAGTTGTTGCCTTGTACTATCAGTTTCGCAAAGACCCGATTGATCCCCATTTCCAAGTACGCATCGATTTGCTTAAATATTCTTCGGTAATTACTGAACTGTGTACGTTTGATTAGAGGTCTGATTATGATTCCGGAAAGGAGGAATCGAAACGTAGCCAGTCAACGAAGATTGGATCGTACCTCATTCCCAGTGCTTAGTATGACCGATTTTGAAGCCATCGGAAGAAAGGTACGAATTCGCACCCAGCCAAAACGAGGAAAAAATCAATGCTTACTTGGAAATTGGAATCAATCAGAATTTTGCGAAACGGATAGTGCAAAGCAACAACCCGCGAACGCAACTCGCGGTGAGTCAACAAGATTTAAATACCATCAATCGCAGCCATGTTCATGGTAAAAGAACCCGCATATTGCGAACACCTATGCGTGCTTACTTAATGTTAGTAGTTTTAATGCACACCGTAGTTAATAAAAGAAGTTGAATCTAAGACATGACGAAGGAGCTGGGAAATGTCTGCCATAAGTATATAGCATTGTGCCAAGCCGAACTGCGTTTTTTAAAAAAATACTAAACCTACAGTCGAAAATTATAATAAATATAATAAAACTGTGTCTTGAAAGACATCATAATGAAAAATAAGGTATTTCTCATTTAAATAAAAACAAAATGCGTATCAAAACGCATTATAAATTGTACAGTAGCGTTTCGCTCCACCTTATCAACTGAATTACACGCGAAATATAAAACCTTAATTAAATTTGCTTAAATAAAAGCAAAGGTAGGAGTAAATAATATACGAAATATATTAAAGCATGTGGTTCAAACATAAGAAGCTTAATTAGAGACCTTTTCAGATGGGGCCTGAAAAGCCCTACGGTAGTACCAGTGCACAAACAAATTGTTTGTGCTTGCACAATTCTGAACCATGTCCACTTATTGTAATAGCCTTCAAAAAAAGGAAACATGCTCACCAGCCTAGCCGTTATTAAAGTTAAAAGAGTTTCGATTGAGTACCGAAGTTTTGACGTGACAAGATCAGTTTAATTATGGATGCATGTGCAACACTAATCCTATTTAGAACACATCACGTCAGTATGTGGTCCGAAAAGCGAGAGTTCAATCTTTGACTGCATGGGCTCAAAGAAGATGGCCCACAAGTAAAAATCCCATTGTAGATAACATTATATGCAGATTGAATTGGAATTTTGTCAGATGCAGAGTAAGTTTGGTTTAGTTAATACATTGGGTTATAGTGCATAGCTTATTTGTTACATCGACTGTATGCAGACAATTTTTTAAATAAAGTTAGTGACCTTCAATAAAACACCAATCCAATTGTATTTAACCAGTCGTCGAACAACATAGCAATACTACCGCCAACCGCAACGCACTGACGCGTTTCGACCTTCCATGATCATCATCAGAGTACGACGACAAAGTGACTATCGAGGATCAAACTGCATTGAATATATATGGAAATCAAATTTAGATATGCAGCCCTCAGACTACGTTCCACGGTGATGTTCACATATTTTACTGTGTCAGCATACCCAGGCAAATTCCCCAAGTATTAAACTAATTAAAGAGCAGTAGTAATGATTAATTTTTTTATACATGTATTTAATATTAAATGCCCAGGTGTTCGGGAAAAAAGATGGTATACTAATGTTTTCTGCCTTAGTTCCGACCATCGCCAATACGTTTTCGTGTATGTTAGAACGAACGAAGTCTGACCTATTGAGTGGAGTAAAATTATATAGCCGCTATATTGATATGCTTTCTGTCCATGCAAGCCGCAGGCATGCCGAAGAAGTGGTTGGTTAGCTTTTCCATTAGGGAGAGATTACATTGCGTCCCTATAGACCCAAAGTTCCAACTAATTATCCCCAATCTGTCATTACTGAACGGACACCACATTAGATTCGAAAGTGGTATTGAAATGAACATTTATATAATTAAACGAACATTGGTTGCGCCGGCGGTGATAACATTTACCCTAATCAAGATTGCGAACTTGATATAAACACCTGATCCTTTAAGAACATGCATTTGTAACTATAAACTAAGGGTTGCATAATGTGGAAAAGGCAATTTATCCAGTAGACAGGTTTCGTTATTATTGGGAATTCATCACGTCTTGGCCAGAATTGCCGTGGACAGGAATGCAACCTGGGCGACAGGGTGGCTCAGTGGTAATAGCACCAGATTCCGAGGCAAACGTTCCTGAGTTCGAGCCCTGTCGCGGCAAATTCTCGTCAGTACGTGATGAGGACAAAACCGGTCTACTGGATGAATTGCCTTTTCCACACTATACAATACCTAGTTTATACTGACAAATGTATGATAACAATTATTATAATCAGGTTCGCGATATTGATACAAGCACATGACCCATTAAGTGCTTACATTTTGTCAGTATAAACTAAGAATTGTATTGTGAGCTCATCACGTACTGTCCGGAATCTTGCTTAGGTTATACGCTTATATATATATATATATATATATATATATATATATATATATATATATATATATATATATATATATATATATATATATATATATAGGCATATAATGGGATTTGAGCTTAGAAAGAAATCATAACCTTGATTTAAATAAATAATTGCCATAACCGCCGCGCTTCAAATGATCGTTTCAACAAGAGAAGTAACATTCGGCATGCGAACGAAATCTTTGGCATACAAACCTGTTGCCGTAGGAGCTGCTGTCAAATAACCAGCATGAAGACTTCCACCAGATGGACCCGCAGTCAGATACGCCATTGTTGGCTGCACGTTAGATAAGAACAGGGCATGACTCTGGTCGCGATATTCAGCCCATCCAGGGTGTTTCTCGAGACGCGCAGTTATCTAATTTTCAAAAAATGCAGCAAAATGTAATACGTTAATGAAAAGTGAATAAATAACGTTGGCGTATATATTATTTTCTGACGGAAATGACAAGCAAATTTAAAATATAGATAAATACACATGTACATACATACACACGGAAAGTATAATCTCATGCACATTCGTTTCGGGCTTACTGGCGACTCATCAGTAGGAGCCGGTATTACGCCCTATACACACTATAAATTTGGGTGAGGAATGTGTTACAGATGGACGGAGGAATGTTGGAAAATAGGACGGTACAATCTCCTAGACGAATGTGTAAACCTGCATTAGTGAAGCAACCTTAATATAAAGTCTTCGACAATGCGACTTCAACTCTAACTCACTCTATATAATATAAATTCCGAGTCTGTAAGGGATACTAACACTATGGCCATTTTATCAGTACCAGATACCAACATTATAGTACCGAAAAGGTACATGGTACTAACATGATGGATATTAATTTATGCTATAGTTCACCGAAAATGAGATTTACAACAATTTCTGAAAACCTGTTACTCCAGTTAAACCATACACTCTGGCCTTGATCGATATCAGTTATCACATTTCGCGGTAAGCATGACATCATTCAATTCAATATATTACAGTTAAATACTGTTTGTTGCGAAGAACTAATATATATGCAAGTATGTATTAGGTTTTGCGAACCTAGTAACAAATTAATTCAGTTGCGACCAGAAGGATAAACCAAAGGCAGCATGAACGGAAAGTATAATCTCATGCACATTCGTTTCGTGCTTACTGGCGACTCATCAGTAGGAGCCGGTATTCCGCCCTTTAACCACTATATATTCGGTAGAAGAATGTGGAATAATAGGACGGTACAATCTCCTAGACGAGTGTGTAAACCTGTAATAGTGAAGCTAACATAATCTAAAGTCAACGACAATACGACTTCAATGCTAACTCACACTATATAATATATACCGAGTCTGTAAAGGATACTAACACTATGGCTATTGTGTTAGTAACTGATACCTTTTTTGAAATCGATGAGTACCGGATACTAACACTATGGTTTCCGAGTCGGTACATGATACCAACATGATGGATATAAATTTATGCTAAAGTTCACCCAAATTGAGAATTACAACAATTTCCGAACACCTGTTACTCCAGTTAAACCATACACTCTGGCCTTCATCGATATGAGTTATCACATTTCGCGGTAAGCATGACATCATTCAATTCAATATATTACAGTTAAATACTGTTTGTTGCGAAGATCTAATATATATGCAAGTATGTATTAGGTGTTGCGAACCTAGTGACAAATTAGTTCAATTGTGACCAGAAGGAAAAACCAAAGACAGTATGAACGGAAAGTATAACCTCATGCACATTCGACTCGGGTTTACTGGCGACTCATCAGTAGGAGCCGGTATTACGCCTTTTACCCACTATATATTTGGGTGAGGAATGTGGGATTTTAGGACGTAGCAAATCTCAAATATTATTCGCTATTAAATACTGAAAAGGTTAATAATGGGAATTTTCCGTCTTTTTATAATTTCATTTACAAATTTTGATGCCTTGTTTTAAATGAAAGAGTACAAACATCAAAATGGAGTACATACGAGTTTGCACAATCCAGTGGTGCACACGTTAAAAATGCAACCAACCTGATCTCCATAGGTCGGACTTCTCTGCATGGCTTTAAGCGCTTTCACCAGATAGGCACGCGTCTGGCCCGGCTCTCGCACATATGACGGCAATCCAGTCTGCAACAGGCTCAATATCCACCCAACAAGATTGTGCTGCATTGCCTGGCCAACGAGCGCATCGCTGGCGACCGCGTTCGCACCGCTGGCCACCGACGACACCCCACAAGCAGTCTGAGACGAGGTTGACAGATCGGTAGAGCAGTCAAATATGCCGAATAGGGTCTCGCCAATTAGGCCAAGTTCCTCACCAATACAACAGTGAGCCACACGAAGAATGCCACCGATTGTGTCGCGTTCACTCATTGCCTGAACGCATAACTACACGAAGGCGCCAACAAATTGCACGATAAAGTTTAAAAACGTGCTAGATGAAGGACAACACTAAACATTTATGCATATAATACACAGGGAGGAAAATCTTTCCGAAATCTCAAATAGAATATTTATACTATACAAATCCATGCCCTATGAGGAATAGTAGAAAAATGTTTATTCCAAATACTTCTACGTCAGCAAAAATCTCAATATCTGGCTAAAAAGGACAACAGATTTCACGTTTTGTGATAATCATTGCACAATGAAATTTTAAACATATAGAGCTGTTTCGTGCCCATAGAAGCCGGTATTCGACCTAAATCCACAAGGTACTCGCTAGTCAGTTTGCCGTCGTACTCTGATGATGATCATGGATGGTCGAAACGATCTAATCTTAGACAGTACCCCATTTCCAGTGGTTAGTATGGACGATGTTGAAGCCTTCGGAAGAAAGGGACAAATTCGCACCCAGCCTAAAGGCAGACGAAACGGATGCATGGCTGGAAATTGGGATCAATCGGTTCTTTGCAAAACTGATAGTGCAAAGCACCAACCCGCGACAACGCAACTCGCGGAGAGTCAACACACGAGGCTCGCACTGCGCCAAAAAAGACGACAAAATCGATGCCAACTTGGAAATGGAGATCAATCGGATATTTCAGAAATTGAACTAATCGTATAGAAGATTGTACCGTCCAAATGCTCCACATTTCTTGACCAAGTATATGTTAGGTTTGGGGCGTGGCATCGGCTCCTAATGGTGAGTCGCCAGTAAGCACGAAACGCGGATGTACAATGGATCGGATAGTTCCGGTCCTAGGTAAGCGAACCTGTTATGAGGTACGAAGTATTAACGACACACCTTAAAATGAATCTTTGTCTCCAACTGATGCCAACAGAATCTCTCGCATAATTTACATTCGCCTTAATCAACTGTTCTTAATGTTTGACTGAACTGCAAATCGCGCATTTTTTTGCATTGAGAAACAATCTATGTAAATGTAGGGTGCTGAGGTAAAAATGCGCTAAGGTATAACGCTAGTGAAATAGAGTCGAATGCGGTGGTCAATTCTGGTCGATAAAATTGCAACCATGGAAATTGGAATTTAAGGTAATCAAAAAATGTATGGCGCTATTCTCCATGTAAATGGAAAACCGCGCTGCTCGAGCTGCAAACAAAAGCCTTAGCGCCCACAGTTTCATCTGAACTTAACCTACCCGGCTTTAATCGTAAATTCCGTAAAGCGGAGAAGGAAAAGCGAGAAATAGAAGCAAAAATGAGGATCACTCTACTGGTAAACACGAGCACCAGACGAGACACGAGGCGTATAACGGTAGGAATTTAAAAAAAGTTTGTCATAGCCGTAGGTCGGCGCCACACTGTCAGTAAACCTACGTCAGGCGTCTCAAATATCCTCTAGCAAGCCAAGTCAAGATCCCGGCCTGAAAGTGGCACAAGTGCTTTGACTAACAGGAAGACAAGGCGGAGGCGCCTCCTAGAGCTCATAAAGAATCAGATACTATTGGCAGTAGATAATGCAAGAAAAGATGGTGTTCGTCAGCTGAATAGGACAGACAATCGAAGAGCAGAAGAATGACTTTGAATACGACTCGTCCATGCCCACTAAGCTTCCAGAAACCAGTGACATATACAGTCAACAATGATTGCATACTGCATCCGCCGGCGCATTAATTACGTAAATCTGTGGCAATATGATTGGCTTCAGCTGTCACCTTCAAAAGTTCAGCAGAGGATAGCACAAGATTCGGACTGGATAATAGTTTAGCTGAAAACCGCCAACCGGAAGACCACGCCTGTCTGGCTGACATGTTCAATGCGAAAGCACAACGAAATGGCAAGTCAGGTAAAACCGTACAGAGAGCAGAAAAATTGAACAAAGGTAGTAGTAGGCTTGAAAGCGAAATTCTTCGGAGGGAGTAAATAAAACGCAGCAACTTTACATTTATTTTAAATCCTTTCAGTGAATTTTTACTACACGATTTCATCTATAATAGCTAACGAATAAAGTACGAAGGCTGAATTTAACTTTATTTGAACAAATTGTTCTTAGAAACCTACCTTTCTGTGTACGCACAACTTTCAAACAGCATTACATCGACATGATATAATTTCACTTCACTTCCACATTACCAGGTAACTGGTAGTTGTACGTGGACAGAAAATAAACACAAGATCGCCTATTCTAGCATTGATTGAGATAAAGATAGTCCGGTACCTATTCATTGATCTGTTTGGTGTTAGAAACTCTAACAGCACTCAAGTATCACCAATACAGCTCAACCAGTCATGAGTTCCAGCATACCATCGCATCAACGGCAAATTTCAGTCTTTACTACGAAAAACTTACACAAACAAGGACAGAATACGGGTGTCAAAAAGACAATAACACCCGCGATATACCAGGGTAGCACACACAAAAACAAACGTACACACACACACACACACACACACACACACACAAAACTGATACTTTGAAGGAAAAAAATTGAAACTGACTTACGCGACTTTTCGACATTTGATGAAGAAATGTTACCGCCGCACATGCACCCATCGGATCTGAGATGCAGTTTAGCATATCGACAACACGATGCAGGTAGCCTTTTCGGGGAAGTCCGTCAAGCAGGCCTGGCCGACTCTGTAGAACGCAAACACCCGCACGAGTAATGAGGCGAACAACCACGCCGGTGTCCGGTAGATTTGGAATGCACTGTTCAATAAAGTAAGATAAGAAAAAAAACTAAGTAGATCTAGGCGAAACTGGTGGTGAACAACAAGGTTCGATGATTACTGTCATTATTGCGAGTTACTCAGAAAATCCAGAAATTCAAATGGTTGCTGGTGTTCCGCAGTCCCACATTCAATATTACAGCATCACAAAAAAAGAAAGTGAGACAAACAAATGAAATCTCTTTAGAAAAACTTGAATGCGGAGACGATGAAAAAATCATTTAAATAAAGTTTGCTCGAACCGGGTTCGTGCCCTGACCGCGGCCCATTTTAGACAGTACGTGATGAGTTCCCATTAAGGACGAAACCGGTCAGGTGTTTATATCAAGATCACAACCTTGATTAACAAGTAATTGTTATCATCGTCCGCGCAACCAATGTCAACCAATTGACGCTGCGTGACTAAGGGCAACAATTTTAAGACTATAGTCTATTTCGTCTTATTGCAATCTTATAAGCGTAGTGCCGGCTCCTGTTGATGACTCGCCTTTAAGCACGAAGCGCATGTATACGTGAGATAATACCTTTTGTTCATATTTACTTTAGCATTTCCTTCTGGTCCTATTTAGACTAGCTTGTTACTGGTTAAACTATGCCAAGTAAATATTTGGCCCGTAGCCATAGAAATTCCGGCCTGACGACCGGCGGGCACAAGCTAGTCAGTTCGGGAATGGTAGCATGAACCTTGCCGGGTCTAAAGGGACACAGCCATCATCCTGTTTCATGTGAAGCCTCGAGTTTGGTCAAACTGCACAGTAACTTTTATTGTTAAATGTGTAGTGACTGGATGAGAGCAAGGGTGCCAGACGCGAAGAACAAATTTCGGCTGCTGAAGGAAACATTGGCCACTGGCATCTGGGCAGATACTGCTCATCAGCCTTGGTTGGTAGACTGAGGTAGCCCAGTTTTTCCTCAATCTTGTGTTCAGAGCAGATCTTCCTGATTCTGTTTGCTAGGTTGTTTAATAAGTTTCTTTTGTGGGATTTTGGCACACTACTGTTGTAGTGAATGTATTGTCCGGTGAAAGTGGATTTTCTATGTATGGCCAGTGTCAAATCCCCGTTTGCTTCTCGAGTGAGTTTGATGTCAAGGAAGGGAAAACTGTCGTCTTTCTCTACCTCGAGAGTGAATTTGATGTCTGGATCGACTCCATTTGCTTGTTTGAGGATTTCGGAAGAGTCTGCTGCTTCTGAGATGAACAACAAGATATCATCTACATACCTTTTGTAGAGTGCGCACTGGTAAATTATTCCTTTTAAGCTCGTTTTTTCCAAGTGATACATGTATACATCTGCCATGAGGGGTGCGATGCAACTTCTCATAGCTACACCATTGATCTGGCGGTAGTATATCCCTTCGAATGTAAATTGCACGTTTTTAGTACATGCTAATATGAGGTCTTTGATGTCATTGGTGTCTATAGGGAAATCAATAAACTCATTTTTGATGAGGTCACAAAAGATCTCCGTTGTCTTATCCATTGGTATGTTTGTAAATAAGGATGAGACGTCAAGCGAGACCATTATATTCTGTAGAAAGTTCTTCCCCTTCAATTTATTTGCTAGTTCGAAGGAGTCCTTGATAGTGTTAGCGTTTATGATGCTCCGTATTGGTTCAGGTACTTTGCAGAGAAACTTGGCTGGTTTATGTTGTGGAGCGTTGATCATTGACATAATGGGCCGCATCGAGGGAGGTCCTGGGGCTGTCACGGCCTTATGAGTTTTTGGTTTGCCGTACAACATTGCGGTGTTTGTTCCAAAGGGTTTTGCTTTTTGGATGTCTTCTGTGAGATTTAATCTAATCTCGGAGTCAGCCATCGATGTTAAAACGTGTTTTTCCATCTTTTTCAAAATTGCATTAATTTTTGATTCGATGTTTGTTGAATCATCTTTCTGTTTGATGTCATGCTTAAATTTAGATTGATCATTTATTATATCGTTCATGGACATAAAACAACAAGCACCTGATCTTAATATTCAAAAGTTTCATCAACATGATATTCATATCGACTGGCCAAGAATGACAAAATTCAACCGCAATCTACTGGTATCCAGTCAAGAATAAACAGGCCCTCGACTAGAATCAACAAACATACAATCGGATTGACAACAAACTGAAGTGGAAATAACAGAGGCGCATACAATGACAGAAGTTTCCAAACAATATGAGCGTTTAACACTGCAATCCACACTGGCGCTGTTACCATGTGGAAATGACAACTTTGCGCAACAACGTGAAACGATCAACTACACTAGGAAAAATAGCACCTGTATATGTAACAGTGAACAATGCGCACAAATGGTTAATTCTCAAGCCATCAAAACAATAATGACCAGATCTCAGACATCACTTTGCAATACTGCGAGAATGACCTTTACATGTAAACACGCATACACACAAACACAAACGCATACACACTTACCAACTAGCCAAAACAAGAAACAGAAGTAAAAACGAGTCAGATTTGTTACCACTAGCATAATCAATTGAAAACCCAAAATGTATAAACATGTATGATTGCATAAGAGATGATTAGTATTCACGAAATAAATGGCCTTTATCCACTTTGTTATTTGTGTTTTTCTAATTAGAAGAATACTGTGTTAAATTAAAAATGCATGGACATTATAAAGATTATCAAAGAGCGGGGTCAGCCTTTTACCCGTAAGGAACTAAACACTTATATTGCAGCCAACTGTACGTGTGCCAAACTTCTAGAAAGAATTAAGTTCTTCAAATCGTGTTTAGAATCAGATGTTGTGCCAAAACGATTACTCAAGCAGTGCAGAAGAAATAACCAAAAACCGACGAATAAACTTATAAGTCGCTTATTGCTCAATGGTATCGAGGACAACCAATCACAACTGCAAGATGCTGAGAGCATCATTCAATCACTGGGTTGTCAAATTGCAAGACTGAACGACAGCGAATACACCTCTTTCACAAAGAAGATAGAAACGCTGATGAAAATAACAGCGGACAAAGAAACGAAGGACCTCACGAGGGACCTGGACAAATTTCCTACGCAATTAAAATTTCCTACGAACCCAGACGCTTTTATTCACAATTACTCAAAAGTGATCTTGTCTAAACACCAGAAAGATTTACTCTCCTTAGGAGCAAAATTCTGCGTAATCAAGAAAAACCTAAGTGAACATGATATTATTGACATTCAGGCTTGAATGGAAAATTTCTACAATGACTTAACGAAAGACACCGCCCTACATGCATTCAATGGACAAGGACTGAAAGCTGAGATAGTAAACGCACTAGAACAATACCCGAAGGAATTCAAAGGCAGCCAAATCATCACAAAACAGCACATAGACGAACTCCAACCAGACAAATCCATACGACTTGCCACACCCGACAAAGGATCAGGAATTGTTATACTTGAAGCCGACGCTTATAGGAAGTCCATGAACGATATAATAAATGATCAATCTTAATATATGCTATATATATATATATATATATATATATATATATGCTCACCTGTATATTTAAAACTATTAAAAGATCTCAATTATTTGCCAAACGTTGAAATATCTAAGAAAATTAGGAAAAGATTTCAGGTAGCTAAATTAGTTGACGCGTAGGAGGACATAAATAACGAATGACAGCGCCGAAGATAGTGAATGAATTAGCGACATAGTGAAATCGATAAAAAGGCAACAGAAATCAGGTTGCGAATGGCCCCGATAGAAAGTCGAAAGGGGGGATAAATAGAAATATAGCTAGCTGTAAGTATAGAGAATTAAATGATATTATATACTCTTGGTTGCAGAGGGCTAACGTATATACATTTATATTTTAGAAATTTTGCACCAAGTAACAAGACATTTAACATAGACTTAGGAGAACATGTGAAACTCAGCATGAATAGAAAGTGTCATGCTAAATATGCATTTGTATGGTAAATAACTAAACGCATTGAAACAATGTAGGTTTCACGAATGAAACAGGTAGCGAGCAAGGAAGCTCGAGAGGTTGCGAGAAAGCGAAAACGAGAGAGATAATGTAAGCGGTAAAATGTAGATATCTTTCAAAGAAATGGAAAAATAAACCGTAAATTGTGACGCATAATAACAAGAGAACTCGATAGGCTTACTCATTCCCCCACCAATTCCCATTGATAGAGAGCCGTGGGCCGAATGTGACCGATAATGACTGCCAAGACGACTTAATCCTGCGTTTCTGCTGCCCGCCATTGCCGCATTACTGCTTGTGGTACTTGCTTGTTGTTGCAGCGTCAAGGAATGATGGCCACCTGCGGAGCTAGAATGACCAGTGTTGTTTATTGTACTGTAACCTCCTACGACTGTTGATGGAAACGTCGGCGGCATTGTGCCTGTTAGCCCGTGAATATGCGGCAGCACCAGACAACAGGGCAGCGCCCCTTGTCTTGACAAGTGGCCGTGGACAAAACCAGCTAAATTTGAGTAGACCGCTTCACTGGGGAATCCTCGCAAATGAACACCACCACTGCCAACCGTCTCAATAAGAAAGTGTCGAACGGCGTCATTAGTGAAATCTAGCGAGAATATTTGAACAAATGTACACAGCTCTGGTTTCAGTAGATGAATGAATAAACAGTAACCTACGCTCAGCTGCTCTGGTGATTCAGATTCAGTCAGAATAATTCTGACAGCGTTAGTTTGGTAAGACACATTAGCAGTAACCACGTACGGTATTTTCAAAAATAAAATATGATGCCTAAACATTCTACTCAGAAGGAAACTTCGACTGTAATTTTAATGATGGCTCATGTTTGGAAATCATTGCATGGGTTAATCTTTTCTCGTCGGAATACAATATGCTTAAGGGTGACTGCGTAAATTTTACTTTTTAATTGGCTGACGAAACGAATTGAATGAATGCAGCTGTTATTTAAATGATTTTTACTAGAACGAAAATTTAAAAAAAGACCGTCCATCCATATTATTTTACTAGTTATTAGTAAACAAATAGGCAGCGGGGCTGAAGCCTGCAACAAATCGATTATTATAACAGTAAAGACCGTAAATTTAAGTTTACATGATCAGGAATTGATTAATTAGCTGGGACTTGTTTTTATAAAACAAGGTTTTTACGTTCCACGTACCCTTTAAATCAAGTTTTCGAGCTGGAAATAAACACCAATGACATTGTATTGAACTAGTCGTCGAGCAAAACAGCAAAACTATCGTCAGTCACACGTACAGACGCGTTTCGACCTTCTATGATCATCACCAGTGTATGACGGAAAATTGACTAGCAAAGATCAAACTACGCAATTTATATATATATATATATATATATATATATATATATATATATATATATATATAAATTTCAGTTTGATATTGCTATTCAGTTTGCTGTCGTACTGATATTGATCATGGAAGGTCAACGTCAATAATATAACTGACAGTACTTTTGCTGTGTTGTTTTACGACTGTTTAAATAAAATGGGATTTGTGTTTACTCCAAGCTCGAAAACTTGATTTAACCAACATCCGTGCCATTAATGATTGTCTAGTTCAATATACTCATTGCTAATCCGGATATTTCAGTGTCCGTTTCAGGCCCCTTTCTGTCAATAGTAAACAAATCGCACTGAGAAACTTAATTGATTGCAAAATTTCATGGGGCGATGAACCTACCGTCGACAAAGTGGTCAAGAGGCGAACCACGAAATATCCTGAGTAGAATGACAAAAATTGACGTACTTTCTTTATTTCCTAAAATTATGACCAAGTAAAATATTCGTCTTTACTTTCTGTGTACCAATCAGACAATCATCCCGATCACAACAGCAAATGAATTCATGTGGGCTCAAGTTAGGTATGGTAGAGTAATATATCTCCAACTAAGATAATTTTAAGTATGTGTATACCGGATATTGGCTGTATCTATTAAGTTGAATAACCAACCTATCATCTCGTGTAAAATGAAAACTTGTGCATAAACTGTTGCTTTAACCAAGGTTGCGATCTTGATATAAACACCTGACATATTAAATACATACCTTTGAAAGTAGAAACTAGTTATTGTTAAAGTTTGGAAAATGCAATTCGTACAGTAGACCGGATTCGGCCTTATTGGGAACTCATCATGTACTTTAGAGAATTTGCCTCGGACAGGGTTCGAACCTGGGCTGGTCTGTTCCGGAATGTGGTGCTGTAATCACGGCGCCACATTGCCGCGTCGTACACACACTTTTCAGTTATACACTAACTGTTTTGGTTAGACTCTCCTTTAGGTGCTGTTTGTATGGAATACTATTAGTACTGAAGTCCCAACAAGCCATCCACAATCTTGTATTACAGAACACACACAACGCTACATGGGGAAGTTTTACTAAACTGAACATTTAGATAATAAAATGAACATTGGTTGAGCGGGCGGTGCACGAACTAAACTTGGAGTGGTGAATTTTTGTGTGGCGAGCAAGCGAGTTTGCGAAGACATGCTTCCACCAATAGTAACCGCGTTTTTATGTGTCTTATCTGTTTCTATTGCATTGGATGTGCATAAATTGCCTATATAAAGGCTTATTTTCCCCGAATGTATGCATGCATGAGTATACGCTACTACATAGCGTGAACACTAGTGTATTCCTGTATTGATGAATTATAGGCAATGAACGCTTATGCTTGAATGACTAATTGTTTCTCTTTATCGTGAAAATAAACGTATGTGCTTGTGTAGTTTCTGTTTAATGCTCGTTAATCGGTAGGCATACATGTATAATTTTTTTATACAATGACTCAGTATATAAATTTATTTTACTTTCAATTTACCACACAAATATGTGTGTGTTTATTTTTATAATTCACGAGTATTTTGCGTTTACGTATAATTCAAATTGCAATGATACGTAATTATTCATACATAAATGTTTGTATGCGTACTTGAGCGTTTTGTGGCATATCTAGAAAATTTTTATTGTCATTATTATAATTGTTTAATGTTAAAGTCATCTAATTTATTTTTTCTTTGTTTAACCAAATATTTACTCTGTACATTACCGGACAAAAAAGTAAACATTGCATTCTTTAACTGTGTTTTGTTTTTAATGATTTTATTGAAATGTTAAGCATATAATCGCCCAAGTATTTAACAGATTTTCTTGAGATTTTATTTCCAAGTTTTGTATTATTATAATTGAAATGTTATGCACTATTTCTTCAAATTAGTTAACATTACATACAATCAATTGCTAGTCATGGTTCTCAATTTTTGCATAATGTTACACTCGAATTATACATTAATTGTTCCTAATTTGATAATGTATATATTATTCTTTTCAGTCGAACTTTCTGATATTGATATATTGTATTGTACAACTAGTGAGATATACCTATCTACATGATATTAATTGCACATTTATTGTGATGTGATAATTTTTTTTATATATTGTACAATTTCCAATTTTATTATTTGATGGAATATGTGTGGTTTGAATCCAAATAAAGATATTCTATTCTATTCTATTCTATTCTATTCTATTCTAAAAGCACATGAAATGAACGAAATTAAAAATATTTATGTACTAAATTTATTACAAACCAACATACTGATAATGGAGCTTAATTAATGTTGCGAAAAAGCAGACACGAGGAAATTCTGTCAGATATTTTTTGAATGATAGCGCATTGCGGGCGTCACCTTTAGAGTTTCCACGAGTTGCTCTCGTGGGTTGCTGCTTTGCTCAATCAGTCTCGCAATGATCCAATTAATCATCATTTCCAACTACGCATCGAGTTCATCTCCGTAGTGGCTGGGTGCGGATTCGTCCCTTTCTTCCGAAGGCTTCAACATCGTTCACACTAACCACTGGAAATGAGGCACGATCTAATCTTCGTTGAATGGCAACGTTTCGGAACGGTATTTCCCGTTCCATCATCAGGCCTCTAATCACACACGCAGTACTAGTGCTCATGCTCAACGAATATTAGATCGTACCTAATATACAGTGGTTAGTATGAACGATGGTGAAACCTTCGGAGGAAATAGATGATAATACGGCCATTATAAATGAAATATATTTAAGCAAGAAGGTGGTTTAAGAGCTAGGAGGTATTTTAGGCATCTTGATGATTTACGGTACGATAAATGGCACTGTTAAGATAAGGCACATACTCTTTAATTTACTAAATATCATTCAGTTTCGTGTGATGTCAATAAATAATAAAGGTAAAGAAAACAAAAAGCTATAAAATTCAGCTAACCAGATCGAATCATATTGGCAGGCGACACTTTCAATGCCAAACCGAAATTGTTGGCGTATGTTGAACTGTTACGGATGATAAAACTGCCAGGCTCTCTATCTTGAAGCATTGCAATTGCTGTTATATTTAAAAAAATTATAAAAAAGCTTAATAAAATATGACTTAATTCACAAACAAGTGATACACACGAAAACAAAATGAAGTTTAAAGAAAATGGCAGATGGTTTATAATTTGTGGTCTTTATTTTTTCCGTAAATTCAGTTGTAAGAATGGGATATGAAGAAAGCCGTGTAGAAAATGATAGTTATTATATGTTTGCTTGGCTGAGTGAGCGAAAGAATGATCAGATGAGAAGCGAAGTCCGTTATTGAGGTCTTGAAAAAATAGTAAATAAAAAATGCATCAGGATTAAATTAATGCTAAAAGTTTTCCAGCATATGCGGAATTAATATCTCACTCAACTATTAACTCAGATATAAACATGTTAAATGCTCTATTCCAAGAAATTGAGTGAAGTATGACAAAGCATCATTCAGATTACATCCATCAACTTTTATACAAACTAAAATGCGTCTGTAGTATTTTGCCGACTGGCATTTTTTTTCTATTCTTAAAAACAAATTGCTATTAACGGTTATCTGTACAGTAATTTGTCCGTTTATGCCCAATTATGAACTAATTTTTGTAGCGATATGTGTAAAATTGACAATATTAAATATGTAATCTTTTTTGTTCAGAAGAATCAAAAATTTAAATTTATTATTAGTTATTAGCATCTGCAGAAAATTTTTACCGTAAAGTAAAAAATAAATGGCCAAATATCATTATTATATGGTATATTTATTTATTTAAATCAAATCTAGGTATTTATTAACTGGATTTATGAAGTTATCCAAGAATTTACGCGTGCCATTGATTTCAGTCAAAACTAAACTAAATTGTAATAATAACTCTGTCAAAAGTTAACTTATAATGCGTTTCATCCACCTTCATTTTCAGTAAAAATTTAAAATATATTAATAGTTATAATATCAATACTATTAATACTACTACTACCACTATTATTAATAGGGCTACTACAACTACTATTGATATTACTACTTTTACTGCTACCAACACCACAACCAACACCACCACCACTTCTAATACTACTGATTCTATTACTACTAATATTACTACTACTATCACCACCACTACTACAAAAACGAACACTGCCACTAATAATTCTACTACTACTACTACTACTACTACCACTACCACTACTACTACTACTACTACTACTACTACTACTACTACTACTACTACTACTACTACTACTACTACTACTACTACTACTACTACTACTACTACTACTACTACCACCACCACCACCACTACTACTACTACTACCACCACAAATAATACTACTATAACTGCTACTTCTGCTACTACTACTGCTTCTGCTGTTCCTACTGGTAGTGTTACATCGCCAGCAACTATTAATAATAATAATAATAATAATAATAACAAAAACAGTCAAAATAATCGAAAAATAATAATATTATTATTAATAATATTACTACTACTACTACTACTACTAATAATAATAATATGAACAAAACTGCTAACACTACTACTACTAACGCTACTACTAATAATTAAAATTTTTATGATAATGATAATGATAATAAACAATTATTATATATTCGTTTTTGCCACAGAACCACTATTGTAACGACAATAGTTTCACGTTAAATAGTATATATTGATAATTTAAAATGTCAAATTGTTATCACGCTCATTTATAATACAAAAATTAGGAGATAACGATTACTTAATAATATTTTCAGCATTTGAATAAAAAAACCAATGCGTGTAGGGTGTGTTAGTTATTGTGTAAAAATTAATAATATTGGATAAGTTACAGTAAATAAGCAAGGTGCGTGCAAAGTAAACAAAAATAACATAAAATCTGGTGAGGAATATTTTATTTAATGGAACACATGCTAAATCTTCTTTTCCCGTTATCTGAACCGGGGACATAAAAGTCAACTGACAATACAAGTAAAGCATCATTAGGAAACTTTTTTTCAGTAAAA
>JAQBSW010010268.1:0-25004 GCA_029291075.1 Eudiplozoon nipponicum
ATTAGTAGTTGTCGATCTACCTTTCGTAAATCCATGTTGACATAAGTCAAAATCAGCCGGTAACATACGTTCTAAATGATCTAGTATCAATCGTTCTATTATCTTCAAAAACGAAGGGATAATAGAGATTAATCTATAATCACTGGCGCACGTTGGCTTACTAACTTTTGGCAACGGCTTAGCTACAATCGTTAATATATCGATTGGTAATTTCCCATCCTTCAAAATTCTATTTATAAAGTTGCAGAGTGCATTCCTAAATGTTAAGGGTAATTGAATCAGATTATCAATCGAAATACCAAGGTGATCTTTTTGTTTTTTTTATTTGATTTTTAACATCAATTTTATCAATTCATCACTGTCAATAACAAGTCCTGGTTCCTGGCCTCCCAAAGGATCTGATAGTTCTATAAACGTTCTCTCATTCTGTGGATTGCATATCAAATTGACAAATACTTCCTCCAATTCACAGAGAAATCCAGACTCAGTTTTATCCACAGGTAGTATAAGCTTTAACTTTTCCTTGTATTTACTGTAATCTGTGAGGAGTTTAAATCCTAATCGAGGATTACTCTTCATTTTGGCCAAAATAATTCGTTCTGATCTTTGACGAATTATTAGCAGTGATGAATTAATTTCGTTATCAATGGAATCTAACCTCATTTGTTTAATACTATTAATAAGACTACACTTTATTATATTATCTCGTTTAATTCTTAGTTTACACAATTTCCTATTAATCCGTTTCGGTATAATGTCCGTAAACGTAGATGCCTGAAATAAAACAGATAATAACGATGAAACAGAAGAAACATATTCATCAGTATTCAAGAAACAAAAACTCTCATAATCAATCAGTATGCTTAATTCTCTAAAGAAATTTCAGTTGATTCTGGAACAGTGCACGTGTGCATTTTCATAACATAGTTTCTGTGTTATGCCACTCAAGAATTTCCATTGTAAAATAATTTGTTTATGGTCCAATTCTTTGAAATAATTGACAACATCATAACTGTGCGATTTCACCATTTCAATTTCTAAATATACATGATCTAAGCATTGCGAACCTCTAGTTGATTCATTTATAATCTGCTTGAGATCATGGTTAGAAAAAAAATTGGATAATTCACAGTCCTGTAACTTATTAAAGTCACCTACCACTACATTATAGCCATGGCAGTCAAAGATAGATTGAAAAGAATTGGTAAATGTTTGATCGTCAAATAAAGTAGCATACGGCGGTCTGTAAACCGCTGTTACGATCAGGTTATCAAATTGTATAGATAAGAAATCAATGATAGCATTATCATCACTAGTATGTAAAATTTTCGCCTTAAATACAGATTTACAATAAATGAGTACTCCTCCACCTCTTTTATCCAGCGATCTGTCCTTTCTGAATAAAGAATTGTGAGGAATATCAAATTCATGGTTTTTAATATCCTTGTTAAGCCAGGTTTCGGATAATATTATAAAATCGAAATCGTTACTTATTATAAAATTACACAGTAAAAAGTTCTTATTTTTAACACTTCGAAAGTTAGCATAAAATAGAGTAAATGTAGAAAGCGACTTATCTAAACAAGTGTCGACTTTTACTGATTCAACCTTGATGGCTTCTTTACTATTCTTTTCCTGGGCCTCGAGGCCATACTTCCTTTCCCCCCTCTGTCCACAACAGTTAATAACGATACATCGTTTTTTGATGTTGCAGTCTCACTCGATTGATTCCGTTTAACAGCTTGATCAGACATTGGCGGTTTCCGTTCCTGATTGTTCTTTAACTTTTTTACTTTTGCCAACTTCCGTTGGAGGAACGTTTTGTCCTGTCCAATAAATATGCTGTGAAAGCTCAAATTCTCCTCTTTCTTTTTATTGATAGATTCTAATTGCATATTTGTTGGCCTTTTTGATAATTTTACAATTACAGGCCTTGGACGATCAGCTCGTTTCCCCACCCTATAGCATTTAGTAATAGCTGCATGCGTTTCTTCTTTTATTAAAGTATTTAATTTCTCGACGTCTTTCACATCGGCATCTTCATCTAGATTAAATAAAACTAATTGATCCTGTTTGCTATTACGTGCTGAAACTTCGTTTGCTAATATATTTAGCATTTCTTCACCAGATGATTTATCTTTAACTAGCATATCACCTTCCACAGTTAAATCGGCCAATTCAATCCATGGTTGAACATCAGTCTGTAACTTGTCTAACTTCACAAGTAATGTCTCATTATGTTCAACTAGTTCAACTATATGCGCACTTAAAGTTTCATTTTTTTTCACCACTTGCTCCAATTTTTTTGCATTCACAATTGCATCATTCTTCAATATGGACATTTCATTCTTCATCAATTCCATGGATTTCTGAAGATCCATAACAATTTTTTCCATATCGGAATGCGACAAAATCGGAGCCATGTCAAACCGCGCGCCTTGTTGCTGCACAACTAGTCATACGTAATCGATCATCTATTAATGGGATTTCTGCATGAGACAGTCACCACGTTCTGCCGCAGCTCTGCAACAAGACAATTGTTATTAAAATTACCTGATCTGCGTATTGACTAACGCAGCTTTCATTGTTCCAGTAATTTTCTTTTTTCATAATATTTCGATCTACACACTTGCTTCATTTGTTTCGTGAAATGCATCTGATGAAGATCTACGGTAATGTAGATCGAAATATTATGAAAAAAGAAAATTACTGGAACAATGAAAGCTGCGTTAGTCAAAACGCAGATCAGGTAATTTCAATTAATTCAGTATCGCAACAACGAAATTCCTTCAAGACAATTGTTAATCTGAGAACAGCAAATGATCTATCCGGTTTCGACAATTCTACGTATTATTGTGTATCCTCATAAGGGAACACCTGCCGACCAGCTAGATCATATAGCAAGTGTCTAGAAGAACTTCTAGACACTGCAAAAAACATAACTTTAACAGTATTACTTAAATACTATCTATATAATCGACGAATGAGTATTCAAGTAAACGATTTGATATCAAAATCAAAACGAGTAACGAGTGGAGTTCCACAGGGATCAAGCTTGGGGCCAATTTTATTTAAAATTGTATTAGCAAATTTGGAAACTAAAATCCTTAATGGTCGAGTTTGCAAATTCGCTGATGATTTAAAAATAATCTTCCCAATTGATCCAAAGAATGTCGAATTCTCCAAAAATAATGTGACTTTAGATTTGTATGATTTGAGTAAATATTTGTTTACACTAGGGCTGAGAATAAACAATAAAAAGACGAAAGCTTTAAAAATAGGGAACAGAACAAACTTTCATTATGTTTATTTTCATGATGCTGTTATTAATGATGTGTTTGAGATTAAACTTATGCAAGAAATTAAGGATTTAGGCATAACTATTCAATGTACAGCTTCTGCTGAGAGACATATTGAAAGTATAGTAGGCAGTGCCAAGAAAAGATGGGCACTAATAAATCGAACTATTTTATCAAATGATATAAAACTTCAAATGTATATAATATGGATTAGACCGGTACTAGAATATGCTGTCGCTACCTGGAATCCATTAAAAAAGGGATTGTCTAATAAGATAGAAGCTGTACAAAGAAAAGTTGTGAAACATATTAGTCCTACTTCTTGCACTATATACGCCTCTAGATTACAGTTTGCGTCATTGCAATCTCTGTGGTTTCGGAGGATGTGTTATTGTATAAAAGTTTTCCATCTGAACCAGTGGACTAGTGCCTATATGACTCCGATAAGGAAGAGTCATGAAATTGGAACTAGATCTGGACATATGGCAATATCTCCTCCTTTTGTGGGGAATGTAGCGAGCAAGTTATTCTCTTTCTCGAAAATCTACAAAATTTATAATCAATTGCCGAAGGGGCTTAGAGAAATGCCTCCATCTAAGATGTCTATTAAATCTATATTTACTGAACTTGAAAAAGTCTGCAATCCTGCTGATATCTTTTATTTTTTTGATTATGATAATACTTTCTCATGGTTGAATAAGAGACAAGGATAATTGTTATCGGAAACAGATTTTATTGAGATTTTATTTCCAAGTTTTGTATTATTATAATTGAAATGTTATGCACTAGATCTTCAAATTAGTTAACATTACATACAATCAATTGCTAGTCATGGTTCTCAATTTTTGCATAATGTTACACTCGAATTATACCTTAATTGTTCCTAATTTGGTGATGTATATATTATTCTTTTCAGTCGAATTTTCTGATATTGACATATTGTATTGTACAACTAGTGAGATATACCTATCTACACGAGATGAATTGCACAAATATTGTGATGTGATAATTATTTTAATATATATTGTACAATTTCCAATTTTATTATTTGATGGAATATGTGTGGTTTGAATCCAAATAAAGATATTCTATTCTATTCTATTCTATTCTATTTACTTGTAAACGCGTTTCAGGCTTTGTTAATGGCTACCTACAGTAACTGCTCTCAGAGAACTCCTGTCTATTTTTCTTCTTGTAACGTCACGCGGCATTTACTTGCAGTCTGGTTTATTATATATACACACACACACACACCTTACACGTTATTCTGACTTGCCGTTCAGGATGAAAATCGTAGCTGCTTTCAATTTTTAGCTTTATTAAAAAGATGTTTATACAAATGGACATGTTATACAAAAAAGAACAAATAAGGGAACTGAACAATAATTATTTTAAGTTTTAAAAATATATAAACAGATAAATTTCATAATGTTTACTGTTCATCATCCATTTAATTAAAATACTATAGTTATATATTTTTGTATTTACAAATATGAGACCCCCGTTGAGTCAACATAACTAGTTTTCTAATGAATAGGCCTAGAAAAGAAGTCTCCTAGTGTATATAAAATGTTTGTGGATGAGTTTAGAATTGAAAAAATTAATAATCTATCTAAATTTTTACCCGTTCTATATAAGAAGTATGTGAAACTTAAGGAGGATTTGCTTCGAAAAGATGATCAAATTGCCGTTAAAGATGAATTATTGAAGGTTTGTAAAAAAATTCCCACAAAAGTTTGTTTAATATTGTTATTTAAATTCATTATGTACTTATAATTGGTTTTTTCTATTTACACTCTTTGAAACCAGTGGCCCTTTTGTCACTACCATATGAGAGCTCGTGCAATCACAGATTCGTGTATACAATATAATTAGAATGATCAACAAAGTTCGAAAAATTGAATTCCTCATTCCAATCAGCATCTTCTGGTAGGCTAACCTACCTAAGTCCTTCGGTAAACTGCTCTGCATTCTCACATTTATTGTTGTTACCAATTATATCACAATAGGATTTATAACAACATAGTGCGGACATTCACCATCTCGCTCATTGCTACGATATACCTTTACGAGAGCGAAGACCTGTTACGTATTAGAGATCCTTCCCGTGATATCAATAAGAATAATAATTTGTGGTCAATTCACTAATTTATTATCAAGATTCATGTACAGGAATCATACGTGTATGCAGCTAAAAAAAGTAATCTCATAATGAATGAATATTAACATCAACGACAGGCTATAATATTCAACAATTTAAACAAAGAAGATTCCAAAAAATAGAATATTAAAAAGACAAGATTATTTAAGAAACCAGCGGTAACTTCAAGCTTGCAAAATTAAAAATTGTGTAATTTTTATGTGGGGAGTTAATTGGCCTCCACATACACACTTATGCTTAAGATGTATTCTCATCATTCTTCGGTTTCGTGACGACTACCCGGACGAGATTACACGTCGTGTTAATACTAATAATTTTAATATCCTGCCGATTTTTCTTCTATTTTCTTATATTTATGCTTCACTTCTTTTCAAAGTTTGTTTGTCTCATCCTTCTTTTCTCACATATTCGAGTCACATCACGCTCTAGCATCTTGATATTTTTATGGGTATTGTTCGTGAGGCTCCTCAAACCAAGTAAACTGTGGAAGTCAGAGATCTGGTATTACACACTTAAATGCCTTTCAATCCTATAGACGCATTTTATCAGCCATACGATTGACCCTGAATGGCATCTTATAAAAGGGAGTCAGACAATTTCATCTGGTTTTGTTCGTTATGTTTGCATGTGACGCCATCTTTAAATCTGAAGATGCAGCATTTTGACCATAAAATTATAGTCTTGGTTTGAGCTAAGCGACTCATTTTGTCCCTCAGTGCTCCTACAAACCAATCTCTGAGCTCAATGCCCGATCGAGACAACTTGGTGTGTCTAATAGAAGATATCTTGGTAACCTTAATGGCTCTCTATAAACATTTTCTGCTATGGATGTTCCTAACTGTGCTCTTTACCTGTTTCGCATTGCAAGAAAACTATAGTAAAATCGTATGTCCAACTAGATCATTCAATACATCGTTATGCAGCCTTTTGTTTTATATTCAACCTCTTAACCATGCCATTAGCTCTGGGATTGTATGCACTTGTGTGTCTCACTTCAATCCCCATGACATTAAATGATACTTATGAAAGAGCTCAAATATAAGCTCACTAAAAGAATTACAAGTTAACCTTATCAGGACACTCAATTAGGTAAGAAAATAATTAAGATTTCCTTAGCTGTGATATCCTTTAGGATTGCTACTTCAAACTGACGACTAAATCGATCAACCCTTATGAGAAGATAACTCTGACCAGGGATTCTAATTTGACCCGCAGGTATGCTAATTATTTTCACTTTGGTCCTAATATGTTGCCAAACTGCAAATTTGACACCGGGCACATGTCCTTACACAAGCCCTTATGTCTTTCAACATCTGACCATAAATTATTATGCACAGTCGTGCAAAAGCCAAAAGAGACTAATGTTTTACTGCCATAAGACCATAAGAAGAGAAAACTATAGATAAATAACGACAAAAATAGTAATTTAGGCACCCAGATTAATGAGATTTACGAGAGATAGAGAAAGAGAGTACTTAGTCACTATGAGTATATATATATCAAGGTAGCTCACAGAAGAGAGGCGAACTAAACGTCTACACAGCACCATTATCGTCGTCAGCTTCAGCGCAAGGCAACATCAGCAATACGGCTTCCTTGCTGGTTTTACTGTATCACTTCATAAATGAACCAAACATCTGGCCATATTATTAATACTTCAGATTGATCTTTCACCAGATATTAGCGTGTCACATGTGCGTGTGTGTGCATTTCAGTAACTGCTATGTTCATCTAGCTAAATGAGAGTAGAGTGGCTGAATAAGGATTTACCACTTACATGCGTTAACTATTTGTTTTAATTACTACATGTAGAATGACGTAACTGAGATTGCCCTCATTTTCTGGTGGGGGGACACCAATAATTCATAAATACTCGTCATAAACAAATGCCATTATGGGTGATAGAATAAGCATTCGGAATGACCAATGCACGTGTTCAATTTCAATTCAAACTACGCAGGTTGTACTCAGGATAGACTTGTTAATAACAGTTATTATCATAACATTAAATAGATGCACGTCACGCATGCCTGTGAATGTGTGTGTATATAATTGATACACATGCACGTACGTCTAAATTTAACTGCAGTCAATAGACATTAATTTACCCTTTGCACGCGTCAGACTAATTATTAATTTTAAATATTTGAAATGCTCCATTATTAGAATGATCTCAATAGATAGGGTGGGGTGCAAGACAAAGAAATAAGTTTTCAAATCACTAAGAGTTTTAAAATCAAACGAGTGGTTAGAGGTGAAATTTAGAAAGACTATATTCTCAATAATTGATTAGCCATTAATTGAATAAAAAGCCCATTAATAAGTCAATCTTAATCCGATATTCTTAATCTCTTACCGAGTTAGCTTGAGTTTCCAATTCATGCAGTCGCCTTTTCCTGCCATTACCTAACAACTGTTAAAAAATTGTGAGGTTCGATTTGGAATACCACCCACAAGAAAATGTGAGGGCAATCTCAGTTACGTCATTTTACATGGAGTGTATAAAACAAAAAGTTAATGCATCCAAATGATAAGTTCTTATTCAACCACTCTAATCTCACTTAGTTAGATGAAAATAACAGTTACGGAAGTGCACACACATATGACATGCGAATATCTCATGAAAGATCAGTCTAAAGTATAAATAATATGGCCAGAGGGAATAACGCGTTTGCTTCATTAGTTTAATCTGTAAAACTAGCCAGGATGGACCAACTGAAGAAGGAAGTCGAAATACCTTGTTAAGGATGGAAAACTACTGGAACAAAAAAGCTGCGTTAATCAAAACGCAGATCAGGTAATGACTAAGTTATTATTAGAGCTCCCAAGATATGTAAACTTGTCAACTATGTCTAGATCTTCATTCTGCAGTCGCAGCGTTGCAGTGAGTGGTGAGTGATCCTGGAAAAGTATCTTACATTTAGAGGGTGCGAATTTAATACCGAGAGACGGAACACCGTCTGCTAATCTATTGAAGGTGGCCTTAGCAGCATCTGGATTGTCGAATAATAGTACGATATCGTCCGCATAGTTTACTGCCTTGGAGAACTTCAAAAACTGTATTCTGAATGTGTGGAAGAGTGTTGCTAATAATGGCATAGATTACTAAATAAACAAAATGGGGAAGGTGGATAACCTCGACTCAGACCACTGTTGGTTATAAGTTAGTGCATTAATTTGTTGTAGACCTTAACGCGACGAGAAATGTTTGTGTAAAGAACGCGTATTTACAAATTTTGTGGGAACAACACTTTTCGACAAAATATGGAAGAAAATATTGCGATCCACCGAGCCAAATTTTACTTGATTTCTAGAATGACGGCTATTATGGGACGGCGACATGTCTTTGTTAGAGTACTTGCCTTAACGTAAAATATTATCTATACAACCTCGTCCTGAGCGGACTCCACGATGGTTATCGTACGAATTAGAATTGCCTTTTCTTGAAGATAAGAATGATGGTCGACTCATTTCAATCAAGTGTTACGGTTTCCTCATTCCATATAATAAAAAAGATAGGTCAACGCTCCAGAAATTATATCGCCACTATCCTAAATTAAACTCGGATGCAAATTATCAGGGCCTGTGTTTTTACGACATTTAAGAGGTAGGATTGCAGCTCGTATTTTTAACTCCTTACTTTAATTTACTTTGCTGCGGCTGACTCCTTTTGGAGGATAAGCCGGCTCCTCATGGAGTTTCTTGGGAATTTGGTACAAGTGGTGTCCCCTCACCACTCGGCTTTTTGATCGAGGACGCACCTCTAGCCTTTGCACATCCAAGCGCAGTCTGCAAGGCAGCAGTAAGTTGCATAGTTGCCGGTGGCTGTTGAGAGCTCATTCGCCATTCGTAAGTACGGGGTACTGTCCAGGAGTCCATGTAATCCTGTGGCTGTTGAACCCTTTTGTGGCGGGGAACACACGTCGAGTCATGGTGCCGTCGTCGGGCTCATGTGGTATTTTATAGGAGATCCGATTGCCGGTCGGAAATCCACCACGCCCTGGTGACACCACCGCCATAGCCCCGTTAGCCCATGTACGATCCGATGGTTTTTCGAGATTAACATTCCACACTGTTGATACAGACATGCTTTCGGGAATCGGAACTGATGTGGATGACCCAGTAAATTGATCTTTGAAGTGTTTAGCCCACCTATCAAGACGATTTATTTTATCAGTTACTATCATTTATAGTTTCGCTAACTTATATTTTTTCCGAACTGTTGCGCGAATAAGTCTGAACAAACAGCGACTATTACCTGTCCGAATTCTTCCATTTCTTTCGCCTTTCTGGTCCAAAAGGATTCAAGATCGACTTTTAGATTGCACTTTAGTTGGCACGCTTTCTCTCATTCCGTCACTACTCATTTAACATTAAAAGTTACTGCGCAGTTAGATCAAACTCGAGGCTTCACATGAAACGGGATGATGGCTGTGTCCCTTTATGGCCCGGCAAGGTTCATGCTACCATTCTCGGGTTGACTTGTTTGTGCTCACCGGTCGTCTCGACGGAATTTTTATGGCTACGTGCCCCGATGTCTATGAGTGGCCTAATGGAAGGGTGATCAATTCATGTAGTTGTTGAATTACTTTTTACATTAATTCCAACGGTACATACGGTATAGGTTGACTCATAGGGACTTCACATAGTAACCACATATCTCAAACTTTATTGTGCGTATACGCTGTCTTCTTAGCCAACACAATTACTAAAGAATCAACAATCGGCGCTTCCACCGATTTCTGAGTAAAATAATTCGAAAATGGAATAGAGCGAACGAGTGGCTCCGACCGGATCAAATGTATGTCTGATACGTGTGGTCTACTGAGAGTTTCCGTCACCATATTATCTTTCCTCGAAATACGAGAAATGGTGAATTGATATTCTGCTAGTCGAGTTATTTGTTAATTCAACTACCGAGAATAAATAAGCCTTTTGGGTTTACTAAGGATAATTATCAACTGCTTATGATCAGCCAATACCGTGAACTGATGTTCGTCCAAGTAGTGATCGAAATGCAGCACTGCTGCATAAAATGCAAGTAGTTCTTTCCAAAGCGTGTCATATCGCTATTCACGATCTTGAAGTTTCCTACTATAAAATAATATCGGCTTGATGATGTCATTTTCTCAGATGCAGCACTGCCCCCATTGGCTACATCGGAAGCATCGGTGACCAGCTCAAGCGACTTCGTCTAGTCCACCGGTGCTAATGTGGTTATTTCGCTCAGCAAGTCTTTTGCCCTTTTGGAATTTATCCTTGTCATCTTGACTGAATTTAATAGGCCAGGACATATTGATCTTACTGCTTTCACGAATCAACTTTCGAGTAAGCGATCCCAAATGTCCAGCTAAACCTAGTTTGAAACGTCAGTAATAACTTAGTGTCCCAAAAAAAAATTTACGCAGTTGGCGTACAATTCAGGGTTCAGGCACATCTTTGATCGCCTTAAACTTATCCTCCAAGGGTTAATTCTATTCGTGGAAATTGAATGTCAAAGAAATTTTACGGTTAAGTAATCAACCTGGCATTTTATGGCTTGACAACCAGTCCATACTGTTCCAGCTTTGATAACACAGTGTCCAAGTGCTCCTGGTGTTCCTCCCGAGATTAACTACATTTGATGATGTCATCTATGTATATGAGAGCAAATGGACAGTCCTGAAGAACTTTCTCAGCTAAGCGCTGGAATGCCTGACTTGCATTCCTCAAACAAATTAGCATGCATAACAATTCATGCGATCCACCTCCAGGAAATCGCACTGCGGTGAGTTCTGTTGACTCCATATTGAAAACCTTTCAGGGACCAGTTCCATACCTCTCTGAATGTAAGGACCCTCTAGATCTATTATACTTTGGATAGTCAATCGTAAATGACATTCCAGTCTTTTCATCCAAACTCTTACTAAATTGTTCGCCTTCCCCGGGTTCTCCCTATTTGTGACAGGAATTCATGTCAACATATTATATTTCTAAGAATGCCCACACCCAATTTAAATGTTTTCTCTACATACTAAACATTTCTACTAACAGTGTAGGAAGACTGGGCACTCGACTTATTATGTCAGTACGTCTCCATGCAGGGTTGTTACCACGATTGTTAGAAATGTTATCTAAAAATTGTGCATCATGCTGCGCCCTTGCGCTGTTTTTGTGAGAAATTTTGGAGGAGTTCACAACCTCACCGGATAAATAATTAGCCATGCATGTTTGGAGAATAACGAACTGAACTCAACATTGAGCCAGTCCCTCCCTGATTCCAATGCCTATAGCTATAGGCTGAAGATCCATTTGTGGTATCGTTCACATTAGCGGTCAGGAAATTTCACTTAGATGAAGATTTTTTGCAATAATTTTCTTTTCTACCCCTTTATTCCTTGGATTCATATAGGATATATTTTATATTAAAATGGTAACCACATGTTTCAAACATCTGATACGGTCATAACTGTGGCTGCCGCAATTGGAAAATGGAGTACTTGAATACGTTCCTAACGGCAAATTATTTAGTGTTTACTTTGATTCTCACTACTTGTCGGTTACGTTCGTGTTCCTAGACCTTACTGAAATGATCGATTCAAAATTCCGCAAATAATCCCGTTTACCCTTCCGTGGGACACCATGAAACCTTAATAATCGTTAACACCGCCTTGGCTCTTATATGCGGCTTGACAGCCTAACGCGTTTTATATTTCTAAAGTAATGTGATGGAGTGTAGGAACCCTCTAGATCTATTGTGCTTGGAATGGTCCATCACTGATGACATCCCAGTCGGGTCATCTGAATTCCTCTTGCTAACTTATTTACATTCCATAGCCTTTTCTTATTAGAGACTGGCATTTATGTCAGTTAAAGAAACATTTTACAACAGAGATATCCTAATTTGCAAATCAGGAGAATGCGCCGGATTCTTATATGGTTCCGCAATCCTATTGGTATGCGATTATATACCCGCAACGCCCAATTCAAATGAAATTCCTGTATTCCTAGGCTACCCGATTTCCGCTTTAAATGAAAAAGCCTAATTTCAAATTGAACAAATTTATTGATGTCTCACACACTAGAATAAAAAATACTTAAATTGAAAAAGTTGAAGTCACTTCTAAATTGGGTAGTATAAGACCCACTCATCTGCCAAGACGGGGTCCACGTGCGCATCATAGTTCGTCGTTAGAATCCTTTAGCGATATTGTATCGAATTGAGCTCAGTGGTGATCTTGTTGCAGATGTCTAGTAGAATCATCTTCGTAACTCTCTTTTCTTAATAGTGCAAAATTAGCTGCTGGTTTTTTATGACGTGATACAGTGAAAGCCGCAAGGAAGCTGTATTGCTGATGTTGCCTTGCCCTAATGCTGACTTGTCCATAGTGGTGTTGTGGAGTGGTTTAGCTTGCCTTATTTATGTGAGGTACCTTGATAAATATAATCGAAGTAACTAAGTATTCTTTCTCTCTCTCTCTCTCTCTCTCTCTCTCTCTCGTAAATCACACTAATAATTTGTGTCTGAATTTTTATTTCTGTTGTTCGTTATATATTTTTTCGCTTCTTATGGTTATATGGCAGTGAAACGTTAGTATTGGTATGATGATGATGATGATGATCTGCTGATATTGCCAATTTATTCGCTTATGCTCTTTATTCCCTTATGCTCTGTGCTTGGGTGTGACGAATACAGAGACCGAAATTCTCATCTTTTAATTTTGACCTTTAGTTGACAGGCCTATGTCTTTCGTTATGATGCGCTTATGTTAAATTTTATTGCGAACTACAACCCACTAGTGTTAATTAAGCATATATATCGATCTAAATTCTTTTCTAGGCCTTTTGCTGAAAAAATTCAGCTTATTTCTTTGCCGCAGCTTGAGGTGAAAATATAATTAACATTATCTTTTGTATCAAGAACTAATTCAATGTATAATAGTGTGATTTTTTCTTAACCTTGACATTAACAGCTTTTCATCCAATGCCATTTAATCATTTTTACATAAAGTGTCTCCGCTGTATCACATACTATGACACACACTCACTTTTTTCGTAGGGATTAGTTTTTACGCCACACGTTCTTTTATATTGCCTCACCAAATATTCCTAGTTATCCTTTTTATGATACCAGCAACAGACATCACAAATTTTAAATTGGCACACTTCTTCCATTTAAAAACTTGTTTACATCGGATTATAAATTTTAATCATGCTGACTTTGGTATCTAGATCTGGTCCCATTTGAACTAATTTGTTACAAGGTATGCAATAACCAATTGCATTCACTGTGTCATTATCTGGCGGATTGGAGATATATTTTAATGGTTTTTTAGTGTGTTTTATTCATACATGCATAGACGGTGATCTAGAACTCCCGCGTGGTGGATACCAGAAGAGTCAATGTTAATAAGGAAGAATTAATCGGTCCTATCAGAACCCAGTTTCTCGTTATACTCTCAATGATCTTGACGAATTCAACGATTTATATTTTAATATTCATATGGCTTCCCCAGTAGTAGACACTTACTTTACTTTACTTCGGCTGACTCCTTTTGGAGGATAAGCCGGCTCCATAGAAATCCCGGATTATACCTCTCCATGCCGGGCGGTTGGCAGCCATTTCGGAACATCGAACATTCCAACACCCGAAATAAATAGGTGTTTTCGCGCTGATACAGAGCGCGTCGCTTGCCGGGGACGCCGTAGCATGAACGGTATTTGTGACATTTCATGGAGTTTCTTGGGAATTTGGTACAAGTGGTGTCCCCTCACCACTCGGCTTTTTGATCGAGGACGCACCTCTAGCCTTTGCACATCCAAGCGCAGTCTGCAAGGCAGCAGTAAGTTGCATGATTGCCGGTGGCTGTTGAGAGCTCATTCGCCATTCGGAAGTACGGGATACTGTCCAGGAGTCCATGTAATCCTGTGGTTGTAGTAGACACCCTTTTTTCTGTTTAGTCTTGCCTGCGCTGTGACGTAAACTAGGCGAACGTGTACCGTCGCGGATGCTCAAATGTATTTATTCAACATAAAATTGGTAACCTGAGATGATTTTATACTTTTTTTATTCAAATGTGACCTTTGCCTTTAGAGTATCAGTGATCAGCTGCGTTCGCGCGTAAATGTACTTTGTGATGATATTCAGCATCGGTTTACTTCATTGGAAGAAAGAGCTTTGCTTGCGGCGGAACAGAATGCCAGTCTACTTGACGCGCTTAGCGCACTAATACTAAGGCAGCAACGAGAAATTTGTGCCCTTACTGGTGTTAAGAATACGTCTGGTAAGTAACCTATTGGTTCCAAATAACTTGCTAGTATAATAATATGGTATGGTTTTTATTGCAGCCACAATATTAGTATATAAGTAGGTCAGTTGTGTTTGATTTTGGTTAGCTACTCTAATTGAAAAAACATGTCCATACTCAATTATGTATTAGATGTTACGCACCTAGTAACAAATTAGTTCCATTATGATCAGAAGGATAAACCAAAAACAGCATGAATAAAATGTATAATCTCGTGCACATTCGTTTCGTGCTTACTGGCGACTCATCGGTCAGAGCCGGTATTCCGCCCTATGCACACTATATTTGGGTGGGGAATGTAGGAAAATAGGACGGTATAATCTCCTAGACGAGTGTGTCAGCCTGCAGAAGTGTAGCTAACATAAAATAAAGTCTCGACAATGCGACTTCGACGCTAACTCATACTATATAATATATATACAGAGTCTGTAAAGGATACTAACACTATGGCTATTGGGTCAGTAACCGATACAAACATTATAGTACCCAAAAGGTACGTGATACTAACACTATGCTTGCCGAGTCGGTACATTGTACTAACATAATGGATAACAATGTATACTATGGTTCATTGAAATTAAGAATTACTACTATTTCTGAACACCTGTTACTCCAGTAAATCCATACATTTTGGCCTTGATTGATATCAGTTATCACATTTCGTGGTAAGTATGACATCATTGAATTCAATATATAACAGTTAAATACTGTTTGTTGCGGAGAACTAATATATATGCAAGTATGTATTAGGTGTTACGAACCTAGTAACAAATTAGTTCAGTTGTGACCAGAAGGATAAACGAAAGACAGCATGTTCGGAAAGTATAATCTCGTGCAAATTCGTTTTGTGCTTACTGGCGAGTTAGCAGTAGGAGCCGGTATTACGCTCTTTACTAACTATAAATTTGGTTGAGGTATGTGAGAAAATAGGACTGTAAAATCTCCTAGACGAATGTGTAAACCTGCAATAGTGAAGCTAACATCATATAAAGTCTACGACAAGGCGACTTCAACGCTAACACACACTATACAATACATATACAGAGTCTGTAAAGGATACTAACACTATGGCTATTGTGTTAGTAACCGATACTAACATTATTGTACCGAAAAGTTACATGGTACTAAAACTATGGTTTCCGAGTCGGTACATGGTACCAACATGATAGATATCAATTTATGCTATAGTTCACCTAAATTGAGAATTACAACAATTTCTGAACACCTGTTACTCCAGTAAATCCATACACTATGGCCGTGGTCGGGTTAGTTATCACATTTCGCAGTAATCATGACATCATTAAATTAAATATATAACAGATAGATATTGTTTGTTGCGGTGAACTAATATATCTGCAATTATGTATTAAGTGTTGCGCACCTATAAACAAATTAGTTTAATTATGACCAGAAGGATAAACCAAACGAAAAGTATAATCTTGTGCACTTTCGTTTCGTGCTTACTGGCGACTCATCAGTAGAAGCCAGTATTACGCCCTTTAACCACTATATATTTGGTAGAAGAATGTGGAATAATAGGACGGTACAATCTCCTAGACGAATGTGTAAACCTGTAATAGTGAAGCTAACATAATCTGAAGTCAACGACAATGCGACTTCAATGCTAACTCACACTATATAATATATATACCGAGTCTGTAAAGGATACTAACACTATGGTTTCCGAGTCGGTACATGATACAAACCTGATGGGTATAAATTTATGCTAAAGTTCACCCAAATTGAGAATTACAACAATTTCCGAACACCTGTTACTCCAGTTAAACCATACACTCTGGCCTTCATCGATATCAGTCATCACATTTCGCGGTAAGCATGACATCATTCAATGCAATATATTACAGTTAAATACTGTTTGTTGCGAAGACCTAATATATATGCAAGTATGTATTAGGTTTTGCGAACCTAGTAACAAATTAGTTCAGTTGTGACCAGAAGGATAAACCAAAGGCAGCATGAACGCAAAGTATAATCTCATGCACATTCGTTTCGTGCTTACTGGCGACTCATCAGTAGGAGTCGGTATTACGCCCTTTAACCACTATATATTTGGGTGAGGAATGTGGGAAAATAGGCGTTCTCTAATACACACGTTCAAACATGTTTTGTTCAGTTTATTTAATGGTAGGTGGCGTTAATCAAAATTAGTGTTCTAGATGTAATATGTTTTAGTAGAGGTAGCCATGGTTACTATCGTAGGTGTCTTTAATTTACTTCCTTATAGACATAGTCATTTCTGGCTTGCTAACGACCTAGCCGTAGAAAATCTTACAACATGTCAATAATAATCACTATTATCAGCAATAATATGACAACATTTAACCACTGGTGTTTTATCGCGTAAAAATCATGATAATACCTACGAATTATTAAAACTCCGCGCGAGGGGAAAACGATTATTATAGCAAGTGAATTTATTCTATACGAAATATATCTATCTAACGACATGCAGGGACGAGGTCATCTAAATTTCTACTGAATATATAAGCTCGGCCGAGCACACACTAAACCAAGATGGCATCGGCAAGAAGTAGAAGTAAAACTGAATATCAGACTTAAAAAAACGCATTTAATAACAGAGTGGATAATAGACAATACAATTAAACATTAATTGATTGCGCGGGTGGTGGTTTACAATTCTTTAAATCAAGTTTGCGTGCTTCAAGTAAACACCAATCCCATTGTATTTAACCAGTCGTCGAACAACTAAATAAAACTACCGCCAGTCGCGATGCACTGACGCGTTTCGACCTTCCATGGTCATCATCGGAGTAAGACGACACACTGACTAGCGCGGATCAAACCGCATTGCATTTATATGGTAAGCAAAATTGAATATGCGCCTTTCACCTCTAGTAGTCTTGAATACATTGTACGTGACTGGAAATGTCGGCTGCACAATTTCTATGCAGTCACGAACATTACCTGTTTGTAGCTTTCGCCACACAAATATATATAGACAATACAAATAAACAATAACTGATTGCGCCGGTGGTGGTAACAATTATTGTAATCAAGTTTGCTAGCTTGAAGTATACACCAATCCCATCGTATTTTAAATACGACGGGATTGGTGTTTAGTTCAAGCTCGCAAACGTGATTTAAAGAAATGTGGATAATAGTCAATTCTCACCTGCCGCATAACTGTGAATAGCTGCTAGTTATTCGTGGGCTATAAAATAATACCTGGCCGCTCAATTCTTGTTAGTATTGAGTTTGTCGTGGCCTGACACTTTGTTATTCACTTTCTAATATAAGCAGTTGGTAACATCGAAGTGTTACCAAGTTATTCTGATTACACGCTAAGGTTAAAAAACCGTTATACTGAACTTAATTTCTTGCCTCCGGTTAGGGAATGTGACTTTTTAGGGGATCGTAATAAACCATAGTCTTATTAGCAATTTTGGCCAAAATTTTGGTCTTTTTTTCTATGATATCTGTTCATTTGTACTTGCCGTCGGGTTTTGTAGAAAGTGTCATTTTATGTTTAAAGTCAGTTTATTTTAACAAAGTTCTATAGCCACGATGCCTAATTCAGTTCAGTTTGTGTCTCATCCATTTAACGTGAACTTTTAAACTTTGAAAAATTTCTATAGAGGAGTCTCGCTCAAAAGACGACCTTGTACATCTGACAGTACTGCTGCAAGAAAAGACGTATGAAATAACAAAGCTAGAAAAGCAAATTGTTACCTTGGAAAAAGAAATCGCCAACCGAAGAGTAAGTTCTCTGCCTGTAATGTTTTCTCATAATTTTGATTGTGTTTTAGGTAGAACGTGAAGCGTTCTCAAATAAAATGAAGTTTGCGACAAAATTGTAGAGTATATTTGAAACATACTTATAATTATGGAACTCTTATTATACTGGCCAAAAACCTAAGAAATAGCTGTCTATAGGTGTGCAACCATTTATTTTATGTGAAAATTTAATTAATCCTTCAATGTTTTTTATTTAAGAAAGGGACGAATACGCACCCAGCCTGATCGAAGACAAACAGATGCGTACTTGGAAATGGGCTCAATCGGGTCTTTAATAAATTGATAGTGAAAAGCGACAACTCGCGAACGCAAACCGGTAGCTTAATAAATTGCATTATATAAATATATTTTGGAACATCTTTAAAGCAGGAGTGGCATATTTTTCGATTTGTAACTAAGTGTCTGTCAAATTTACGTGCGGATTTGTTTAGCCATATATTTTATGAACGCGCCGTAATCTCACCGACTCATATAGGCACAAACTGACTTCAAAGTCAAATACTGTTTGTTGCGAAGAACTAATATATATGCAAGTATGTATTAGGTGTTGCGAACCTAGTAACAAATTAGTTCAGTTGTGACCAGAAGGATAAACCAAAGGCAGCAGATTATACTTTCCGTTCATGCTGCCTTTGGTTTATCCTTCTGGTCACAACTGAACTAATTTTTTACTAGGTTCGCAACACCTAATACATACTTGACTTCAAAGTCATCAGTCAATCGGGTCTTAAAAGAGCCTTGTTCACTATGTCAAAAGTAACCAGGCCTCTTCACTGAATCCTGTTCGCGCATTCAGTAATATTTTGGTTGGTGCGAGTTTGTTTTGGTTTAATCAAGTGACAAATATTGGTAATAGTAGTATCCAACCAAGAGATGTTAGACCTTCACTTCAGCGTTTCCAACCATCTGCCGAAGTTGCCTATGCAGTCTGGGAGATAGGATGGGATAGTTTTCTTCTCCAGCAGTGCCCATATACTTCATCAACATAAGTAAAAGCGGTAAAAATTGAGTTTTACTTTTATGTGAACAATTGGTGTATATGTTTTCACTAAACGTTGTCTGCTCATTTTATTGTTTCTTTGGAAATCAAGTTTCAAGATTTACAAGCACGTGAACTAGCTGATCTGAATGCGAGATTGCAGACAGCACAACTGAATGAACTCAAGAGAAAAATGATGGAGTTCGAAGAATGCGCCTCACATCCTAACAAACAGATTGTCCATCCACTTTGTGATTGGAAAGCTGATGATACTCAGATAGTAGACGCCGGCTTTGCAATTCCCTGTCAATATTCTGAGATGACCAAGTTCCCGGAGGACAATGAGGACGCGTTAATCGCCAAAATAGATAATGGTTTGCTCCTAGTTTGTTGCATCTGCTATGTGTGTGCTGTTGGTTTTTTAAAGAATATTCCTCAAGAATGTCAGTTGTCACCATAATAGCACAGTTTTAATAACTATTCGTAAAATGTGGTCTAAACCTCGCAAATATATTCTTAAATCATTATGAGCGGTATATATATATATATATATATATATATATATATATATATATATATATATTCGTCATTTAGTCCATTGCCTTCGAATTTTACACAGTTTATTTCTAATTAGGAAGAAAAACATTAATAACAAAGTGAATAATGGCCATTTATTTCGCCAATACTAAACTCGCTCTAAAATCTTTCATCTATGTACATTTTAAGGTTTTCATTTGAATATGCGTGTGGCAACAAATATTATATATATATATATATATATATATATATATATTGTTGATATATTTGTACAAGTAGTGTTCATTTTCAAACGGGGTCACTATGACCAATCTTTATCCGCAATAAGTGCTGTGTACTTTGAACAGATGAGCGTCTGCCGAAATCTTCAGTCATTTTTCCTTGCTGTAGTATCTTTTGACAAGCATTACATACTACTTTCGGAATGCTTGTTAATTTATTTACTAATCAAATCCGTGATCTGCAGGCCAATTTTTTATCAAGGATTTTATGGCTGACAATATGTGATAGATTTTTCTACATAGCTGTCATCGATTTATTTATTTATTAAAAATCGCCACCTCATTAACTAATACATATTAGAATGGTTTTCATTCTCTCTCTACCCCTCTCCCTCTCTCGTAAATCTCAATAATAATTTATCTAAATTCACTTTTTTTTCACTCCTTATGGTTATATGGCAGTGAAACATTAGTCAATTGACTTTTGTGTGGCTGGAAATGATGATGATGATGATGGACAATAATCTCCTGAAATCTTACGGTAAATAAGATATAGTTAAAAGATTTTCTGAATTGTGCCGCAGAGGATTTTGCTCAAACCAAATCCACTACATTTATGTACGTCTCTATGCATGTATTTGGGTATGTATGTATTTTAGCATGTATGTATGTATGTATGTATGTATGTATGTATGTATGTATGTATGTATGTATGTATGTATGTATGTATGTATGTATGTATGTATGTATGTATGTATGTATGTATGTATGTATGTATGTATGTATGTATGTATGTATGTATGTATGGATGGATGTATGGATGTATGTATGTATGTATGTATGTATGTATGTATGTGTGTATGTATGTATGTATGTGTGTATGTATGTATGTATGTATTTGGGAATGTATGTATGTATGCATGTATGTATGTATGTGTTTTTAAGTATTTATGCATATATATGTTTATGTGTGTCATTTTCATCATCATCATGTCCAGCCATGCAAAAGTCAAAAGTGACTAATGTTTCACTGTCATATAAACCTAAGGAGTGAAAATGTATATAAGTGAACTTAGACAGATTATTAGTGCCATTTACGCGGGAGAGAGTGAGAGAGAGAGAAGGAATACTGTGTTACTTTGAATAAATTTATCAGGATAACTCACAGAAATGAGGCAAATTAAATTTCTGCACAACAAAATTATGGCCTAGTTTGCATTCGGGCAAGGCGACATCAGCAATACAGCTTCCTAGCGATGCCATATCGCTAAGGGTTTCTAACCAAGATATGTAAACTTGTCGACTATGTTCAGATCTTCATTCTGCAGTCGCAACGTTGGAGTGAGTGGTGGGTGATCCTGTAACAGTATCTTAAATTTGGAGGGTGCGAATTTCATACCGAAAGACGGAACAACTCTGTTAATCTATTCAAGGTGGCCTGGGCAGCATCCTGATTGTCAAATAATAGTACAATATCGTTCGCATAGACAAGAACGACTAGTTTATCACACGGGAGAACCTCAACTCCAGCATCCTGAATGTGTGGGAGTGTTTTACATAATAACTTTGATTAGAAAATTAAACAGAAAGGGGGAAGTGGTAAACCTTGACGAACACCACTGCTGGTGGTAAAGTTATGCGGTAACTCGTTGTAGATCTTAACGTGACCAGAGGTATTTGTGTAGAAGTATTTTGTGAGCACGCCGCTTTTCGACAAAATATGGAAAAAAACATTGCGATCCACGGAATAAAATGCACCCTTAAAGTCTAGAAAGACGGCTATTGTGGGACAGTGATATAAATGTCTCTATGCGAGAACTTGCCTTAGCGTAAAAATAGTATCTATACAACCTCGTCCTGCGCGGAATCCGGCTTGTTCTTCTCTTGTATGTGATTCACGTGAAGCGCTAAGACGATGTAGGATAATCGAAGCAAATAACCTAGATACGATCGGAGTCAAACTTATACCACGATGGTTATCGCACGATTTTCGATTGCCTTTTTTGAAGATGGAAATGATGGTCGACTCATTCCAATCAAGTGGTACAGTTTCCTCATTCCATATAGTACGATAAAGTTAGTCAAAGCTCCCGAAATTATATTTTCATCATCCTTAAATAATCCCGGAAGCAAATCATCAGGCCCTGCGGCTTTACGGCGTTCAAGAGATAGGATTGCATCGCGTACTTCTAACTCGGATAGTTCTTCGGGACTAACATTCCACACTGTTGATGCAGACATGCTTTAAGGAATCGGAACTGACGCGGGCGGCCAGGAAATTTGATCTCTAAAGTGTTCAGAACACATGTCAAGGCGACTTATTTTATCGGTTATTAAATCGTTGTTACTATCATTTATAGTTTAACTAACCTGCATTGTGCATAGTGGAACTTATCTTGGACCAAAGTATATTCGGATTTTCGCCATCCAGACCAGTTAAATTAGCCTTTAGAATATGTTCATAATTTTGTCGGAAGGACGGTTGGTCGAGTTTGCCTACATTAATTTGGGGTTTATTCTTAATTATTTTCCCGGAAAATTTTAGTGCAAATCTACAACGGATAAGTGCATGGTCTGAGTCGACATAAGTGTTCCAAAAAGAGCGACAATCCTGGATGCAACCACGCCATCTATAACTAATTGCTACATGATCTATTTGAGTCCACCGTTGTCCGGGTGCTGGAGGACGCCATGTAGCACAACGTTTAACACTACGTCTGAAATTTGTACTACTTAAATATAGTCTATGTTCCGCGCAGCTATCCAAAAGCCGTTCACCATTATCATTGCGAGTCGAGCTTAGAGTGTATCTTCCACCTAAATGAAATTCTGTGTTGCTTAAGCGACCAACTTGAGCATTCATGTCACCCATAACCAGGACTATATCCGAACTTCGTGCTTTACTTAGTAAGGAGCTTAATTCGGAGTAAAAAGCGTCCATGCTTTCTTCTGTGCTGCAATCGGTAGGAGCATATGCAGATACAACGAAGAGGCAACGATGATAACGGTTTTTTGCTTTGATTTTAGTAGATGTATTTAAACGTGCCGCACACAATCGACTATTTAAAGGGATCCATTCAATTAAGCAAGCTTCAGCTCGCGCGCTAAGGGCAATACCAACGCCCCATTTACCGGCTTGAGAGGACTCTGTGGAACCAGATGTTCGAAGCCAATAACGCGTAGATAGGGATGGTGCAACTAGTTCTGTAATACACGTAGGATCCTGTATTCTGGTTTCAGATACGCAACATATGTCGATTTCTAATTTATTCAACGTACGTGCAAGAGATTCTTGTTGTCAAAGTTGTTTTAATGTTCGCACACTAAATACACCTACGTTAAAACCTAACCTAGGTTTAATGAATGATCGTCTGCTAGAACCATTTTCGATATTCGGCAAACTGATATTGCGCTCAGTGTTATGATCTACACCAACCATATTCATAGTATCTAAAAGAGTTTTATTGTTAGATTGAGAAGAGAAATGGAAAGGAAATGAGGCAGAATCCGAGATAAAGTTGCCTGTATGCATGTGTGTTTGCATATATGTATGTTTATATGCATGTATTTATGTGTGTATATGTATGCATTTATGCATAAATGCGTGTATTCTTGTATGTTGGTTTGTATGTTTCCACGTATGTATGCATTGTTTGTATGTATTTATATACATGTATATATTTGTATATGCATATTATATGGGTGGCATTGCAAGACTCAAATGCATGTGGACAGACGCTACCACCGGCTTCTGTCATATATATCCCGCCCTATTGGTATAATATGATATTCATTTATTCCTCGTCATTTTGTAACCAATACATTGAATAGCGCAAAAATAGCTCATCAACTTCCATAATTTAGGCAGTACTTTTTTAAATCAAGCTATCGCCGTTGGTTTGTTCTATAAATCTGTTTGTGTTATTCTGGCTAGTATTGCCAAACTGAAAAGCGCTAACAAATAGGAAACTTTTGCTAATGAACACCATTCCAAATCGGTTCATTGATGTCAACATCAGTCCACGTCAAGCAGACTTTCCTATACTTACCAGTTTAGAGGCGACGTACCGGCTTCAAGAATTGCCTGGAGGTTGAATAGAATCACCACGGTGAATTTTCCCAGTGTTAAAATTAATATCAAGGATCAATTGCGAATTCTCTCCAAATCATGCATAGTCTACAAATTCTCATGTATGTGTGGTAGCACACAGATTGGACTTACGAAGAAGCAATTGATAAACAGAATCCAACAACATTTACCGCAGAAATTTATTCAAAAAGGCTTGGCCCCGTCAGGAGAAGCAGCTGTTTCCATCACCCAGCTAATTTGGCCAATTTCTCAATTCTTCGAAAAGCAAAATCAGACAAATTATAATGCATATATGAAGCTATTTATATAAAACAACAAGTGCCCAACCTCAACATTCAAGTGTTGCATCAACATGATATTATAACCGACTGGCCACGAATAACGAAATTGAACAACAATTTACTAGCCTCCAGGCGAGGCCAAACACCCACTCGATCAGACTTAGCAAACATTCGATCGGATTGACAACAAACTGAAGAAGATAAGACAGCTGCGCATACGGTATCACAGTCATTGTTAACAGCGAAAGAAATTTTTAGAAAATATGAGCTTTCAACAATGCAATCCGCACACCCTGCGCTGTTGTCAAGTGGAAAGAACAAAATTGAGGAACAAGGCGAAACGAAATACAACACTCGGGAAAATAAAATCCG
>JAQBSW010010269.1:0-17500 GCA_029291075.1 Eudiplozoon nipponicum
CAAGAAATAATGAAAATCGGGACAGTCCCGAATTAAATAAAAATGAAAAAATGTCTTTTTATGTTGAGTATTCTCTAAATAAACCGACCATTTCCCAATTTGTTATCAGCGGAGTTCTCTCTTTGTAAAATATATTGTATAATATATATATATATATATATATATATATATATATATATATATATATATATATATATATTCTTTTGAAATGCGAGCTGCAATAAAATTAATTGTACCCTTCCTGTGTGCAAAAACAAAAAGAAATTTTATCAGATACAAGAAACGTTTCTTTCTCATAACATCGCGCGTATGCTCTCCAGACGTAGCATTCAAAGTAATTACTAAATACAAGAACAAAAGTGAGCTAGCCACATACGAAGTCTTATGGATAAACAAATCGCACCTGATTTATGCAAGCAGAAGAAGCACGTACTAGCATTGGGCTTGAACTGGATGTGAAGCACGCAATTGATTGGTTTCCGTTTTTCACGCTCCCTCTATGTTCACATATTTCTATCTTTGTCTGCTTTCCAATTTATATATAAAGATAAGTTCATTAGTAGATATTTGAGGAGATAATGAGAAAGAAATGTTTCTTATATCTGATAAAATTTCTTTTTGTTTTTGCACACATGAAGGGTACAATGAATATATATATATATATATATATATATATATATATATATATATATATATATATATATATATATATATATATATATAAATATATATATATCACGATGGAAACAAGAAAACTGACAAAAGTAAATCCGAAATAAAACAACAGCATGAGAAAAATTATATGGTAATTTTCTTCAAACTTATGGTAAGTTAAGCGTAAATAAGCAACTAGCTCATACACAACAGGTGGCTAAATATCGAAAAACAGGAAAACAAGTAACATAAACAGATATATTAAATCACCCGCCTCCCCCCCACAAAACCTGAACAATGCACACTTATTACGTAAATAATGAAACCACAACCAAATTTCAGTTGTTCATTTATAAAAGCATGTACACCAAACGGTGAATTTAAGCATTTATGTAGCTTGGCTTAATCAAAATATTTTTATTTCATTTATAATTTGCTTTCTACATAAATTATATCGAAATTCTAAAGAACACAACATGTAGAATAAGATTTATTTGAATCAGCATAGTATGAAACATAATTGAAGTGATGAATAAAAAAATTTTACTTACGATTCCGTTTTCACATAATTTTGACAGCATTACAATGATAGTGCAGTTTTGCTCCCAAATCATACGCCAAAAGTCCTCCACGGTATCAGCAAATGGTGGTTGTGTGGCGATGTAGGCCTTTGATCGTCGATACCCATCTATAAAGTTGGCATTGATGTAATCTGAGCCCTCAACACCACGTATCGGTGTCAGAGCAACGCGGCTTGTCTCATAGGGCAAAATGTTCGGAAACCTATTTTTCGATAGGTTGCACGTGAGGTTCGCGGATGAGCAACGTGTATTTTTTGGCCGGTATTGACATAGTTTCTGATTATAAGGTAAAGAGTAAACAATAACAGATTTTACATGCACATATAGACATGAGGCGATTTCTTTTCTGTGTTGTTATGACGATAAATAGCCTAAATTAGCAGCAACGGATACATTCTCAATAGAATTTATTTGAACTCTCCGTCCGTGCACAATTTAAACAGAATGCTTTTCATTTAGTTTTCCGTATTTATTGCTCAGGAGAATAGTTTTTTACCATTCAATAATGTATAGCAAATATAAAATGAAGAGCAAAATTTAAGATCCAACAGAACGCGTATAATTCAAATTCCATAAGTATGATCGATCAATAAGTATGATAACTCTCCGTTAATGACATTGTTACGACAATTTAGTAAGCTCTGTTTAAATATCTAATAAGTCCTGTTGGGCAAATATCAATTAGCAACAGAGACGGATGTCCAACTGTTTAGTTAGCCAGAAAATCCAAATGGCTTAAAGAAGCAGTCGATACGCAAGAAAATTTCCACTTTCTTAGTGACCATGGAGATAGATGGAAATGATATAAGCATGCCCATCATCAAAATGTGGAAATTAGTTTTTTTTGTATACAACGTATCAGTCTCGAATGCCTGTCCATCAGATAAGCGCTAAACTATTAAAAATGGACGTTTGTAAACACTTATTTAGACATTAAAACCATTAAGTTTGAGTAGACTCATGTTGTAGATTGCTGACATTTTCGTCCAGTGTTATCTAACTCACTTTATAACCGATACGACAATACATCTCACATTGCGTCTAGTTCACAGATAATTACATCCTTGTCAAAGCCACAGGGAACAATAAAAATAGAATCCATTGAAAGCAACAATTCGAAAAAGGAATAATGATAATTATTAATAATAACAAGAATCATAATAATGATAGAAATTATTAATGTTACTTTTATAAATAATGTGTAATGCTAGCTACAAAACTACTATACTAGACAGAAATTCATATCCCTTAAAGATGGCAAAATCCGTTACGTATCCTTCGAAATGAGCACGCGGTTACAGCAAACGTCTTGCCTTAAAGGGTAAAGGTCTACACACAAAAGAAAGTCAATTGTGTTTTCAGTTATAATGTGGCTGTAGATAATTCCGGGGAAATGCAATTACAACGTACCTGGAAAATCTGTAAACCAGAGTTTACCTGAATTATAAGTGGACATTTTATATTGTGCTCCAAGAGGTGACGGATACTCGGCGATGTACAGATAGGAGAAACGATTTAGTGTGAAACAGTTTCCAATAGAAGACAACTATGAAAACTTAACTTGTGAAGAAAACACTACACAAGCAACTTTAAAAAAATATATCGATAAATCTGCCCTTCCACCTTTTTTCATCAGGCTCACATTGTATGAACCTCTCTATGTAGGACATATTTCGTGTACTCACTAAATAACAACATATTATAATTTTCTTTAAATGTGGTTGTTTGCAATAAATTCCCAAAAATTAAAAATTTTGTACGTCAGATAGGAACCCTAAATGAATATTAATACCTTACTTTAATGAAGCTGGTTTTTCGTTATTTAATGATCCATTTTGGTATATACTCAACGAGGCATGGCCGATTTCTTGCTAATCTTCCCATTCTTGGACAGTTTACATAATGCTTACATGGCATACTTATTAGCCTAAACCAACCTGTAACCAGCTAACTATATATATATATATATATATATATATATATATATATATATATATATATTTATAAATTACATTTCTATTTACGTCAAGCTCACAGCCTTGATTTAAATTATTTGTATCACCATCCGCGCAATAAATTATTGTCGAATCAACTGGATTAATGAAAATAATAACAAACAAACCTAATATGATCGAAACTTTCAATACGCTTACTTCCAAATTGAAGACAATTTATGTTGCTTGCTTTATCATTTGAAAGAAATTTCGCCACTGGTAATATTTTCAAATTTAAATCTTATTTTCTTAAAGCAAACTTAGTGGTAATAAAACTCAATAGGTATACACTTTATCTAACACGATTATATTAAGTGCAATACAATTTGTCTTAATACGGTTTATATAGAAATTATATCATTATATGTCACTGTAAATTGATGACTTGCTCGAAATGTTCTTCCAAAATTCAAATAAATCTGTACTGAAGTTTTTTTACATGCAAAATACTACTTAAATCATTATTTCAATAAGCATCTTCGAGCAAATGAAAATATTTCTTTTCAGGTATTCGCACAAGAATTGAAATCAATAAGGTCTACGAGATAATATTTTTTTCTAAAAGTAATAGTGCTACTTTTAGTAGACTGCCGAACTTACCTTATATTCAATTTGCATTCCGGTAACACCATTGGAATCAGGTTGACCTAAACTTTTGACGTGACGCAGTAGACATCGTGCCGGTACTTCGGTGTTCCCCGCCTCCACCGCTTCAACTAAAGCAGTATATACAAAAATGTATTGCTCCTCTGTTTGAACCATAAAGTTTCGTTGGCTGCGCGAAGCACTTACACAGCCGTAGACATCGATTACTTTTTCGTATTTTATACGTTCCAGCATTATGTCGAGCACAATAAATGCACCTGCAGTTTTTATGAGTAATACAGAACATTTACATGTTTATTGCATATGTTACACATTTAATTACGCAAGTATATGTAACAATAAGAAAGGCCGCGATCTTAATATAAACACCTGTCCTATTGTGTACATACATTTTTAAGTTTAAACAAAGCATTGTATAATTAAGAAAAGGAAATTCATCCAGTAGACCGGAATCGTCCTTATTGGTAAGTCATTACATAACAGCTCGCATATTCTACAAGATTCAAAGCAGTAAGATTTGCAAACAACTGAGGATTTATTAATATTATTATATTGCATGCAGATAAATTGGACAAAGCGATTAGTGGTAGCGCAACCAGTCGTTTAAAATCTTTATTTGGCGTTTCACGAAAAAATATGAAACCATTAACCTACCGGTCCTACCAACTCCTGCAGAGCAGTGCACCACAATGGGTGCTTGATCCGAGATATCCCCAGATGAGTTTAATCCTCCAGCACTACTCTCGCCAGAATCGGATAAAAGACTGCCATCATTCATTTTTCCATTCACCATCGCCGAACCACCGTTAAAACTTGCTTTGCCAGATATACAACTACGAATTCGTCGAAGAAACATCAACAAAGGAATCGGGGACTCGGGGACACCGTGGTCAGGCCAACTAGTAAACTGGAAATGTCTAACTTCACGAACTTCGTCGTCTATGCCCCGAGCAGTGATGCCAAATGTTCTAATTGTATAATAGGCCAATTCTGTAGTTTCTAATGGTGTAACAGTAAGCAGCCCACCCGCATACTCCTCCGGGCTTCGCGATGGCCAGTACTGGTCACATTTCACGCGAGATCGCTCCTCAAGACGTGTCATCATGACTATTATTGAGACGCGTTGCTCCCAGATCATACGCCAGAAATCGGAAAATGTCTCTGGCAACGGGCCCTGTAAACAAAAAGTCACAATGAATAATACATAGATATATAGATTCCATTTAAAGAAAAGAAGCAAAGCAAGATAGAAATATCGATAAAGATATGTTCATTAGTAGATATTTGAGGAGACTATGCGAAAGAAACGTTTCTTACATCTCATTAAATTTCTTTTTGTGTTTGCTCACATAGAAGGGTACAATGAATATATATATATATATATATATATATATATATATATATATATATATATATATATATATATATATATATATATATATATATATATATATATGAGAAGAAGGACCGTAATTTTTGAAATTATATTTACTAATAACTATTATTTTTAACAGTATCTACAGTCATTATACTAGATGCGTTAGTGATTATTTTTGTTTATCCAATCATATCTGTCGTAACCAATCCTAATTTAGCTATGTCTGTCTTAATATTACGCAATTTAGACAGCTTCTTTTTCGTAAAGCCATGTGATGTGTCCTCGCTTTCATTCTAAATGTGTCCGAAATTACTGGGAATGTCGTATTTTGAGGCACGTCTGTTACGAATGAGGATTTGTTCGTTATGTTTCTGTTCCAGTTCAATTTGAATTTTTGAATTAATTTTTCACGTTTAAGCAGGATTTAAGCTTATTAATAGCGTTAGCTTCAAAATTCAGAAACATTTTCTCTGATTTTGCCTTGTACACAACTGAAAAACTATTAGTAATAACATTGTGACTTGTAAATAAAACATATTCGCAAATTGCAGATTTTTTGTAGGAGCTGCACCCTATAAATTTTTTAAAGGGAGATACCGATGTATTCATGTTTTGAGCCTCATTTTTGATTTTCTGATATGCTCAGCTTTGCAGGTACATTGAAATTAATTTACTGAAAATGGTTTTTATGTCACGGTGAGGCTGTCTCTTTCGTTAGTTAGTTTCATAAGTTTTGAGTTGAACACAACTCTCGCATGTATTGACGGGAGTTGAGCTTTAGTTGCTCGAATTACTTTTCCCTTGAAAATCTCAGCTGAAAAATTACTAATAAAGGGGATACTTAGCGTTAATCTGTGAGGTATTTTGCCTTCCTCCAGATTTGACTCGTTTTTAATAAATTGCCCAAAATTATATTCAACAAACCAGTCGGGATAGCCATTATTTGTCAACCTTTTGCGAAGCAGGTTTAGTTTTAATTCAATGTTCTTAAGTGAACAAATCCTGCGTATTCGTGTGCCAAAATTGATTATAAGGTTCCTTTTATAAGCTCTTGGTTCATTACTGGTATAAGGAACATAATGCCAAGTACAGCTTGATTTATTGTGAACCGAACTTGAAATAGTACCTTCTTCATCTCTCGCTATTCCTACATAATGAAATGATAGATATCCGTTTTTTCCATCTTCTAGTGTAAACTTGATTGCTTGGTACATCTTGATTATGTGATCTAGCAGTGCACTTGTATCTTCATTCTTTCCAACGACCATAAAAGTATCGCCAACGTAGCTTACGTACGTATGAGCTCCATTGAAATGTGGTTTTAATCCAATTGTTTCGAAATGATGCATATATATGGTTGCTTCTACTAGTACAAGATGAATACTCATATCTATGCCATCAATTTGTCAGTAAAAGACTCCTTGGTATAAAAATTGTATGTTAGATGTATCCGCTTCAGATGATCGCAGAATACTAGTAAATAAGGATTGTAAATCTATGGACAACAATTTCCTCTCTTTTAAAACTAGTTTGCGAATTTTTCCCAAAAATTGAAAGCTATCCTGTATCACGTGATCCATTCTCATTTTGATCATAGGTTTTATAATCTGACATAATAGTTCGACTGCCCTGTGTTGCTGAGAGTTCACCAAAGACAATACGGGTCTGAAAGGAGGAAGATTATCATTGCTGGTTATTTTTTGTACCTTAAGTGGCCCATATAATATTTTTTGTGTTGAACCTACTGGCTTTGTATTTTTACATTCTCTAACAAATGCATTTTTGACCTCTATATCGATGTCCTACTTAGCTTCAACTTTCGAATGTATTACTAACGAATCCAGAATAATGTCTGTTAATACTGTTAGAAATAATATGTGTTGCTAAATATTATTCCATGGATTACGGTTTCTTCTCATATTTAAAAATAGTATAGGAAATATAATATATATATATATATATATATATATATACATATATATATATATATATATATATATATATATATATAACTTAATAGCACTCTTGCTTCGCAAGGAACTATATCATTATAGAAATAAAATAATTATGATCAGAAGCATAATGATAACTAATCTGAACACCATGTAAATCAGCAAAATCCTCGTACTCTATCATCGATCATATGTATATTACATGCTCGGTTTTATGTCGCGCTGTGACTGATTATATGTGAAATATTCTCTAGTATGAAGTTAATACACATTCGTTTAACAAATCGGGACGTCCATTTGCCATGCGTAGTTAACAGACTATAAAGAAGGTTTGGGATTTGTTTTCAACTTCTACTGATCAGTTGACAGTAAACACGATGTGCTCATCTTTCCTCATGGTCTTTTTTAACTTAATGTGTAACTATGCCTGTCAGGTATAATAAATAAGAGACTGGGCATCACTTTTAAAGAGAATAATTTAAATATTTAATAACAGGTTTTATTGTGAGCAAAATCAACCACTGCTTCAGAAATACAAAAGAAAATGTCAGGAATGATTTGAAATCTAATTACAACAACCAAGCACAATGGAATACTTGACAGAATTCAACGTCTTCAATCGGCGATTTCGGAAATCTTTGTCTCTCTTTCTCGATAAAATTGCCAACCACTTGTAGGAAAGTGAAACACTGTAGGAGCTAAACAATTTATAGATTAAATTATAAAGCCAAATTGCATATTTACTTTACTCTGGTAAACATATAAACACAACAAACAGAGGCAATAATTATAGTGTGCGAACACACACTCGTACACATGCAAACACACGCTCACGAAAATAAAATTCAGTCCTGAATATATTCACTGTTCACTTCGCTAAAGTAAAATAACCTGCGGTCAAGTGGTGATCTAATAATGTGGCCCAGCTGTATCATTTATTCGTGGTGGACACTTGTCTTTCATTTGCCCACCGTTTCTGACATTTACCATGCTTCCAAAAACAAACCGTTGCCTACCGAAATAAATGGCAAACATACAGGCGAGTGGACAAACTAACAAACACAATCAGGTAACAAATGCACATATATAATTATATAGATTCCGTTTCTGTTTATAAAAATTTCCTTAAGGTTACTGAAGTTGCATTCGAGATAAACTTCCATTAAAATGTCAATAATGCTATGCCAAACTCTAAAATGACAAATGCTACGAACGAATGATTTCTTTATCAGCAAACCTGTGTTTCAAGCCAAACGCTTATCAGAAAGCACATGAAATGGTTAGCAGGATGTTTGTCGAATCCTTATCACTTAGTTAAGTCAAGCCATTAATGAGACATTAATGTCGCAAGCACCTGCTAGTGAAACAGTCTAGAAGTCCCGCTTTCGACTGGGCAACATTCTATTTGCTGTCAAATCCAAATAAACAATGCGGCTACATATTTTCGACTGGCAACTATTTTCGTTTATTTGTTAATGGTTGCGAGTACCTAGTGTGAATAAATTAATAAATAAACATGTATATATATATATATATATATATATATATATATATATATATATATATATATATATATATATACATGTAGGCATAGTTATATATAGTTTCTTGCTGAGAACTAATATATAGGCAATTATGTTGAAGGTACCACATACCCAGAAACAAATTAGTTCTAATAGGATCAGAAAGATATACCAAAGGCAGCATGAACGAAAATTATAATCTCGTGTACATATACGTTTCGTGTGTATTGGCGGCTCATCAGTAGGAGCCGGTTCTACGCCCTATACCCACCACATATTTGGTCTAGATATGTTGGAGAGTTGGTCGGTACCATCTCATATACGAATGTGTACTCACGTAGTAATCAGGTTAGAACGCTTCGACTATGCGACATCAAAGCCAACTCACTACGTGTAACGCATGCTGAGCCAACTACGGATTTAATGATACGCTAAATTTCACCACAATTGAGAATTACAACAACTTCTGAATACCAGTTACTCCAGTAAATCCAAACGCTCTGGTCTTGATAAAAAGTCTAGAATTCTCGCGTTCAACTGGGCACAATCCATTTACTGTCAAATCCAAATAAATAATACGGCTACATACTTTTCACTGACCGCTACTGCCGTTTGCCTATTTTTGGTCGGAGGGCGCGTTGTGAATTTTTATAAATAAAAACACACACACACACACACACACATATATATATATATATATATATATATATATATATATATATATATATATATATATATATGATTGTGGACCAAATCACAGGTAAGTTCACGTATGACACTGAAGATATGTTAAAGTCAACATGAGAACAAATTGTGCGTTTCGTGTCCACGGGTGAAATTTCGGCTCCTAATTATAATTAGCCATTGACTATGAAATGCTTGCGTCAACTGGTTTTACACCTATTATAAATTCTGACTTTAAAATGCCCATCTGGTACCGTATAAGAAAATTTTTGACCAAGTTTGCAATTTCTAATACATTAATTTTTACCATATTTCGAAGAATGCCACACTAATTTCAAGTCTCGTTAACTATTATATTTAATAACAAAAAGTTAAAGTTAGAGTAAAATCATTGAATTTTCTCTATCTCGTCGGAAGGACAAATATTTTAGTCTGTATAATTGAATGCTAACTTCCGCTGATATTAAAGCACTTGAGTTTTAAAACCTTGGCTTCTAAAATAAAGCTTAGTCTAACTTGTAAAAGGCATAAAAGATATCCATCTCTATGACTAAATGAGCATTCCCGCGACATCTCACCTATTTACCTGATCTGTGCTGTGATTACCACGTATCAGATATTTATGCAATTCAAAGTTCCGCAACCCATTTTCAAATCTCATCTGCTCTTCAAAGCAGTCTGAATAGATTCAATTTCAATTCTCTTGCCAAATATAATATTGGAGTCAGTATATGCAGATGAAGGGATTTTTTGCTATTGGACGGCTGGTTATATGCGATACGGAATCAATGTGAACTCAATATTTTGTTTTAAAAGGGGCGTAAAAATGTTAGTGCGAAATATGAAATATTCGTTATACAATGTTATTGCCGGCTTAGAAATAAAAGGTTATCTGCATTTCTTGATTGAATAGTGAAATGATCCCATTTAATCCTCCAGATTACGTACTAAGTAAACTTTGCTACCTGATGCAATTGTTTAAATCAAATTTTCGAGCTTGCAGTAAACACCAATAACATTGTGTTTAACTAGTCCTAGACAAACATAGCAAAACTACGGTTAGTAACACGTACTGACACGTTTGGACCTTCCATCATCATTATCATCATCAGAGTACGACGGCAAACTAACCAGCGAGGATCAAGCCGCAATGAATATATATATATATATATATATATATATATATATATATATATATATATATATATATAGTTGGTAGTTGTGCTATGTTGTTCGACGACTGATTAAGTACAATGGGATTGGTGTTTATTCTTGAAACTTTATTTAAAGAATTGTTACAACCACCCGTGCAAACATGGATTGTTTACTTGTTTAAGTTGTTTTAACAGTGTAATGCTCAGCTGGAATGTAGTATTCCAGACAATAAGCATATCAAAACTAATGATTTTTTACTGTCAAATACTACACATAACAAACGCTTGAAGATAATTAAAGTAATTCACACAAATAAATGTTCAATATTTCATTAAATCAAGCTCGCAAACTTGATTAAATGAATTGTTACCACCACCCGTGCCATCAATTATTGTTTAAATGTTCAATATTATGAACAGTTTTCGCTAAAAGGACAAAATATTTTAATTAAAGAATGCATTCACCCTTTTAATCGACACGGGTTTATCTTTGGTGTGTAATTAAATTCGTGAAAGTTAAACTAAACTGAGAAATAAATTTCTGTAGATTCAATATTTCGAATGCCGTTTGCGCTAATTTAGGCATACAATAACTTATTTGAATTTGAGAAGACTGATCCAAAGATAACTCTATTCATTCACGCTGTTGCATAATTACAAATTTATACTTTTAAAATCTTTATTGAATTCTGGTCCTGACATGATCCTCATTAAACTCATTTGTATACATTAACTATTAGGCAATTACCTAAGAATAAGAGAAAATGAAATTATACTACTCGAGGACCTTCATCATCGCATAAAGACTTTAATATATTAATTTCAGTGCAAACTAGTAATTATACTTCAGAAAATGCCAGCGAAATTAGAAAGCCTGTTCAGGACTAAATGCCTTGGAGTATGCAAGGACTTTTTACAACAGAATCGAATGCATTAAACTCTTGAAAAGTACATTCACAGGACGTTTTAGAATAATTTATCTATTGTCTTCACAATTAAGCAATCCATTTTATATGGATAGCCGAAATCTCATTTCCTTAGCAACCATAAATTAACAAGTTGGACTTAGAAATCCGCAAGTCAATCTTTCTGTTTAATTTTATCTTGATCAATAAAATCGCATGAAGTAATACATTGAAATCGACGGTTCTTTACCGAAATTCTACGCATGCTCGATGCTAATATCGAGACGCGAAAGTGAATAAAGTAATAATTTCAATGTTTGGACAAAATTGAGTTTCGGCACTCAATTTCCCCCAGGCTGAATGCAATCTACTGGAACTTCAGACGTCAAGGTAAGATACATACACATCTTCGACATATTTAAGTTATCTTTCAACATTATATTGCCTTACCAATTGAATTTATTTTTAACAGTCGGTGTTCACAGGACTAAGAATTCTAAATGACTTCTCTGTTGAGAAATTCCCAATAAAAGCCAGGACCACAGAGGAGACTATGCCAGAGATGCACTAGTAAGTACTAAATTGCCCAAGCCATTAGGTCAATAGAACCGTATCGAATACTACCATCTAAGATTCATTACCATTCTGAGATATTGGATGCTGGAAGTGCCACATTAGCTCTACTGAAAAAAATTTTCCGTATGATGTCAACAATACGTATGACATGTGCAGCTAATGTGTAAAAACATTCTAAAAATAGAACCACAGTTTGTACCTCATTACAACTCGTCACAAGTTGTCGTGACTTCTAGCGGTAGTTAGATCAGTAACAGACATTTTAGTAGACAGGTACTTGAACCATTGAAGTGAACTTTATCGTTCCGAAAGGTGCATAGACATATTTGTTCTTATTGTCTCGAGTGTGAATCCACCTGGTATTTATTGCATCATCTAACATGTTTCTCATTGAAGGTGACACCGTAGATAAATCATGAATTGTTGAAGTATTAGAACTGCTGTAATCATACATTTGGCGTGTAAGATAGTAACCTGGGTTACAGTCTTCAAACAATCAATGTCGAATAAATAGTTTAATACAAACTATAGATATTTGCCGTAAGTCAAGTTTGCAAGCTTGATTCAAACACCAAACACACGGGATCTAACCAGCCGCACAACCTAGCAGAACTAGTGTCAGTTAAACCTACTAAATTATTTGGACCGTCAGTTCGTGCGATCGACGGTACGTTTGCTATGATGTGCGACCGGTTCGATACAATGGGAGTGATCTCGAATACAGCCTGAAAAACTGAAGTTAAATTCATGTTGCCACCAGCCGCGCAGTCACTGATTGATTACATAAATTATAAATATTTTGGCTGAATTCAAACAAAAGCCTGCTTGTGACTTGGTTAGCTCACTGCATTTGATTCTACAACAATTTTGTGAATCCACTGACCGGCATAATTAGCTCTATGCCATTCAAATAACGTAGCATGTTTAAGAAGACAGTTTTATGCCTTATATATTGTAATTAATTAATTAGATTTCTGCATAAGTTGAAAAATCTGCTCCTATACTAATTAATATTGTTAGTTGTTACAAAAGGACGCTGTTAGCAATTCAAGCCAACAGCCATATCTATACATCATTAAAACGTTAAATGCAGGTTAGATTCTGTGATATTGACAAAATTTAATTTATGACTACCCGTCTAAAAGGCTCACTCAACTCTAATTTATTCAAAGGTCACATGCTTTCCTGCCAATCGCATCAAGGCGCAGTACTTGCTAAGCATCACAAGGTGCTGGAACTTGTTAATTATAAAACCAATAGCACAAAACTTGTTGTATGCATGTGTTTTCGTGAACTTTGTGCTCTGTGTACACAATAAATCTTAATTTGCATTCTAAAGGCTAGTCCACCTTTGCGTAAGTATTCCCATGCACATCTGATTCACCACTAACAGGCCAGTATAAGTTGAAGATTGCCATCTTGTATGACGACGCGAAATACTATTTATGCATTAGGCATGGCGGACTAGGTAACAAGCCAGTTTATAAAGGACAAGAAGATTATGTGAATACCAATATGAACAAGCGATATAATCTATTAGGAACCCGCGCTTATTGTACTCACGCTACTCACTGATAGGAGCCGGTAATACGTCTCGAACAACAAGGAAGGTTGCTCAAATAATGAGAGATATTTTGGTCATGCCTCCTCCTAAACATATTCGGTCAGGTAATGTTGGCCAATCAGACTGAACAATCTTTTCATCATTTGATCATATATACAGTTCATGAAAATATATTTATTTTTTTCTAAAATACACTGTTCGGAATCGAAAAGAGAATTAATTTCAGACTAGAAGACTTTTATGTTTAGGTATATTCTTTGCAATCATTTTATTTTATTCATTAGGGAGTTGTATTGATTCAAAATCTAATGGTTGGATTTTGATTATATGTATGTTTTCAGTATAAGCTAAACATTGCATCAGACAGCAAAGTTATTATTTGAAAAACTTTAAGTAATGTCCAAGAATTTTCAGCGGAGTGGCGTATTTTCCTCGGAGCCTGAGATTCTGACGGCATGTGAGGCACAGTATTTAGTCTCAGACTCCAAAGAAAACGTGCCTTGGTGTGAGTCCTATACGCGGCAAATTCTGGACAGTACATGAATTGTTCACAATAAAGAAGAAACGGGTCTGCTGAATAAGTAGCCTTTGCTACCTAATGCAATACTTTAAATCAAGTTTGCGAGCTTGAAGTAAACACCAATCCCATTGTATTTAACCAGTCGTACGCACTGACGCGTTTCGACCTTCCATGATCATCATCAGAGTACGACGGCAAACTGACTAGCGAGGATCAGACCGCAATATATATATATATATATATATATATATATAAAGAGAAAAAGAGTGAGAGAGAGAGCGGAGGGTGAGCCGCATATTTAATTTGGCTTTCCATGTATATGCATCGCGGTTTGATCCTCGCTATTTAATTTGCCGTCGTAATCTGATGATGATCATGGAAGGTTGAAACGCGTCAGAGCGTGCGACTTGTTAAATACAGTGGGACTGGTGTTTACTTCGAGCTAGCAGACTTGATATAAATACCTTTTTACCACCATTCGCGCAATCATTGATTGTGCAATTGTTTTACATGATACAATGTTTAATTCTCACTGAAAAAACATACATGTAAGACCTAGCTCGTTCTCATGGAAAATTTTGTGCGTGAATTTGCGTGCAAAAACATTTTGAGGTAGTTCATTGAGGTATTTTCCGTGACCTGGTAGCCTATATTCGACGAATTTGCTTTTATTGATTTCCTGACTACGCATATCTTTTTGTTACCTAAAAAATTCATATGTAGTTCTGCTATCTTATGAATTTGCATGCCCATTTTTCCCGTGTCTGTCTGTTTTCCCACTAGATCGCAGCTGCACTTATTCCCCAGCTTAATTTTGACTGCGTACCATCTGGTAAAGATAAATCTACTAATGATTATCAATTTCTATTACTAGGTTTGTGTACGTTCCTCTTTAATTATTGTTTGTTTTCATGTCAATTATTCGTCTTCATTTGTCTCTGACATTTTGTTTTTTTCCCGATAACTTTGACAGGTATGTGCTTGAAGATTTGTAGTCCCACTATCCACTGCAAGGATTGTCGCATTGTTTCTCCTACAGGCGATGGTAATACCTCTGATAACATTATAGGTATTGATGCTGGCATAATTCAATATTTGAAATGATTTTTGGCTACTTGTTCACTGCTGCCGTCGTTCTATTTCTATAAATTTTGGGTCAGTTAAATTAGATATCATGCGAGTAAATTTATGCACAAGTGCATCATACATTGCAATAAGACTTTACAACGTTGCATAGCAAATGATTGACTATTTAATCGAGCTATACACAATAAATCAACTTGCATGAGTCAACATGTTCATTTTAAAATTTGTGTGCCCACGTCATATGATCGGAAATTAGTGAACATTGTAGTCTATAAGGAGGATTTGCTGTGAGCATACAATAGAAGGATGCGCTGAAGTAGTATAAGTTATTCAGACGAATGGAAACACTCAATGGTCTTTATATGCCAGTATGTGACCTAGACAACTTCCTTCAGCAGACAATGGGAATGGAAGGGATTATCTCAATTTGCCATATCGAGGAAATATGTCGGCACTATTCCTAAGAAGTAGACTAGACCAAGCAATAAAAAGAATTTTCCAAATATAGAGTTGAATAAAATTTTAAAACGCTAGTTTTCTGGGAGTATACATTAAAAATAAGCTTCCCCTGATATCACAATCGCTAAACGTCCACAAATTGATATATAGTTGTAAAATTAGTTACATACACAGTGCAATAACGTGTGGTCAGCCATATCAATCAGTAGGTATTTCAGAAACCTACAATAAGAGTTCATTCACAGTGGGGACGTCGGCAATAATAGATTAGTTACCAAATATAGGTGAAAAGTTGGAAAAACAAGGCAAATACGGAGAGACTTTAGATAATGTATGAGGCACTTCCTATCAAACAACAAGGGACGAATCTCAACATTTAGAAATTTCATTCAAACGATATCCAAATTAACTGGCCAAGGATAAAGAGATTTGAAAAGATGTCAGCACTGTACGGACCATCAGAAAATTCTTCAGAATTAGGAATAACACCAGGACCAATTTCTACAATGACATTATCATCAGCATTGTCTTTAATAACTGTGCAAATATGTACCTTCAAAACAAATGGAGTCGAAAGAACAATCGTTGATTGCGCCAAAGGTTATAACGATTAATTAAATTATGTTAGTAAGCTTGAAATTAACACCAATTTAATTGTATCCAAGCAATTGCACAGTATAGCAGAACTATTTTCAATCATATGAACGCATGCATACAAAACTTCCCTGATCACCATCAAAACAAGATGGGAAACAGATTAACAAGGTTTAAACCACGATTTATATGACATATATATATATATATATATATATATATATATATATATATATATATATATATATATATCTATATATATATATATATGAAAATTTAGATTTGATCGTTGATAATCAAATTGCCATCGAGCTCTCAGTGTTGACCATGGATGCTACAAACGCACAAGTTTGTCTGTTCTCAACAGATCTTGCCATGTTTTGCGACTGGCTAAATAATTAGAATTGGTTTCTATCGTAAGCTTGCAAACTTGATTTAAGAAAAATGTTATCATCGGATGGGCAATACATGAAAGTTTAATTGGATTAGATATATATATATATATATATATATATATATATATATTTAGCGAAATCAGCAGAATATGTTATTTTCACGAATGCATAGAAATTGCACAGTCGGTAGTTCTAATTAAATACAATGTGTGTTGACCTACTATGGTTGAGCACAGCAAATGTTTTTCCATAAATTATAAATGAATTGCTATAATCAAGGTTGTGATCTTAATATAGAAACTCGATCAATTATGTACAAATATCTGGCAGTATAAACTTAGATCTATATAATTTATTAAAAGCAATTCATCCGTCAGACCGGTTTCGATCTTATTACGAGCAGTACGTGATGAGTTCCCATTAAGAACGAAACTGATCTACTGGATGAATTGCGTTTTCTATACTATACAAAACTTAATTTATACTAGCAAATGTATGTATATAATTGGCCAGGTATGTGTATTAGGATCGCAACCTTCATTATAGAAATTGCTATCACCGCCCCCGAAACCAATGCTCATTTAATTATACACGAATTGTGGTTAATCTTCGTTTATTAGTTTTCCATCGTGCCCTCAGTATGATTAAGTAAAGCTGAAAAGCAGGAGACGCATCATTGACCGTAGGTTTGCTGTTTTGCGTCTGGTATATCTCAAGTTATCAAATATGTATAATGAAACGATGCTGTATTATGAGCAGTAAATTGTGCTGCTACATATGCGCAAACCCTTAACCCCCACAGTCATCAAAAAAGTTTGTGTCAATGGTTTGTAGTAGACAGACAACTGACGTGTAAACAATTAATGATTTCAGAG
>JAQBSW010010269.1:22500-24998 GCA_029291075.1 Eudiplozoon nipponicum
CACAGAGCCAACCCGCAGCATTTAATTTTAACTTTACAGCAAATTTAAACTCGAGACTTCACATGATATGGAATAGTTGTATCCAAAAGGTACATTTCAGATTTATGCGATATTTTCCGGAAGCTTTACAGACCGCGATTGCTTATTGTTGGAAAATAAGCTGATTTGCATAGTTTCACGTGATAAATTAAAGGCAAATATCAGCCTCGTGAAAATGTGCACAACAGCTCAATGAATACTGAATGAAACATAGGTGGTGAAATGACAAAATATATTGGTTCTGAAAACAGGAATTTAATTTATAACCAATAATCTTGTATTGGTAGATTTACCCTATGAATAACTGTGAAGAGATTTAATGCATTTTAACGTTTTAGCCATAAAAGTTACAGTAGTCGTCAGCGATATTTTTTAATCCTGTCAAACTTAGGTCCAATAACTGGCAAGGCATTATTAATTGTTGACTCGTGCGTATCGTTTATATTAAACCAGAAACATTAACATTTCCACGAATATGATTAATTGTCCAGACTTCAACTGTCACTTACGTCTATTTATCGAACTAACAAAAGTATTGCATATAATCTGCCTCATTTCTGGAGCTTACGAATCATCCGGTCAAATTACGAATTTTAATTGTTCTTAATTTTACGATCTTATCATGTGGAGACATTCAACCAAGAAACATTTTTAAAATTTAATCAAGACAACATAAATTAAACACATAATTATAACTGCGTTTCCATTGATAATTCTAGTCTAAAATGATGAGATTGACAAATTTGAAACTGGTAACAAAGTATACAATTAAATAGTTCAATAATTAATAGAATAAATTAGAACAAAACGCAACAGACAGAGAACTTATGTCAAAATTGTGAATCGTTGCTCACAAGCTTCCTGCTAGTAGTTAAGTTAGGCCTATGGTATTCCTTAAAATTGATATTTTAAGAATCACAAATGGATTTAGGGCAACGAGATGGACTATTCGTCCCTCAGTATAGTATTTGACCTTTCAGATTCTAAAATTTTATTTATCTTCATCAATTTCAAGCTCTTTATATCAGCAGACAATTAACTGTCTCGCATCATCTCTATTTATATATTATTTTATGGTTGGATGTAATGGTTTATGGTGAATCTATAAAGGCAATCAGATTGAGTCAGAAAAATGTCAACTCAGTTCTGCGATCAAAAAGTTAACTTTCTATCCAAATTAGGAACTGCAATTTTGTATTATGTGTTGCGGACATAGTAACAAATTAGTTCAAATATAACCAGAAGGATAAACCAAAGTCAGCATGAACAGAAGGTATAATCTCATGTGCACATTCGTTTCGTGCTTACTGGTGACTCATCAGTAGGAGCCGGTTTTACTGCTGCTTCACTTTCACATAAACATGAACTTTCGTAGTTGTGCGTTGGCTGTAAATGAATGTTAGGTCGCCTTTGACTTGTGAGAATTAGTGATACAGGTTCAGCGATAGAGTTCTCATAGATAGTGTGCCAATGAAGGCTGACACGCATACATTGGTTTACACAGCATCAGCAGTTACATGTGCCTCCAGTAGCCGAAACACGAAAACTGCGTTTTGAAAGTTTACTCTCATTCAATTTCAACCCATTTAGCATTTATTATTTAAAACAAGGTTGCGATCTTTATATAAACACCAACCTCACTATCTACATACATTTGCCAATATAAACTAAGAATCGTATAGTGTAGAAGTGGTAATTCATCAAGTAGACCGGTTTAGTCCTTATTGAGAACTCATCATGTACTGTTCAGGTACGAGCCCTGCCCGCGGAAAATTCTCGACAGCACGTGATGATTTCGAATAAGGACAAAACCGTCTACTGGATAAATTTCCATTGCTACATCATAAAACCCTTAGTTTATACTGACAAATGCATGTACATAATGAAACATGTTTTTTATATCAAGATCTCAACCTTACTTTGTTTTCACCGCCTGCGCGACCAATGTTCATTTAATCATATAAATTTAATGATATGTAACATGCATTTTCATAACCAATATTTCATCAGCATGACAAATTTAATTGGGCACAAATTACAAAAGCTAGTCACGAACATAATTCACTCCGTTTTTGTGTTAATACGAACTCGTAAACATAAATGTATACATGGATGAGCGTGAATATCTTCCATTAATTTGTCCCAACGTACGAACAATCAATCATAAAAACATATACATCATAGCTTGGTAGCATTTGACATCAAATTTAACGACCTGATAATCGTCATATCATCGACTAGTTAAATAACTACAATTGTTTAATACTTCTGCAATGTCGTGAGAAACAATGTTATAGATTACATAATTTTTGCGTAGAACTTTTCTATATATATATATATATATATATATATTCTATTGTGTATGAAGCGTTGAGTTCCTAGTAACATATTAGCTCAAATAAGACAAGAAGGAAAAACCGAAGTCAGCATGAAGGAAAGGTACAATCTCATACACACAT
>JAQBSW010010270.1:0-24991 GCA_029291075.1 Eudiplozoon nipponicum
CATCCAAATAAATTCGCCCTCTCTAATATTTCAATCAGTTTCGAAATTTGTTCTGTCCTTTTAAATTTCGCCATGTATTTCTTTGCATAATAAATATGTTCTTTAATTAAATTGTCAGACTCACTCATTTAATCCTATACGACCAACCGTTTTCGTCTAATATTTATATAGAAATAACGAACAATTTTAGATTCAAATTGTGGGTAGAGCAGGGATCATAATCAATCTACTAATTTTCTGTAATGGTTTTTCGTTAACCTCTCTAACTTTTACAGTCAAGTTATAAATCCTTAATGCTAATTTTTTCTATTAGTTTTACCCCATGCCATAACCCACATAAGAACATCAATACACGAGATTACACTTTTCGTTCATGCTGCCTTTGGTTTATTCTTCTGGTCATATTTGAACTAATTTGTTACTAGGTGCGCAACACCATTTTAATTGTATATACCATATATATATATATATATATATATATGTATATATATATATATGGCATATATATATGTATATATATATATGTATATATATATATTGGTTCTACACCACAAACAGTATCTAACTGTATATTAAATTGAATGATAATAATGATTACCTGAAATGTTATAACTGTGTAGTCAAGTCCAGGTATGGATTTTCTGGAACAACAGGTGTACAAAAATAGTCGTATTTCTCAAATTTGATGAATCTTAGTATATATTAAAATCCATTGTGTTGATACAATGAAACGGGTCGACAAAAATATTGTTGGTATCATGTAACCTTTCGGTAGCATAATATTGGTATCAGGTGCTAACAAAGTAGCCATCGTGTTGGTACCCTTTACAGAATTGGTATATTGATTTTATACAGCGAGTTGGCTTTAATGTCGCATTGTCGAAGACTTTATATAAAGTTAACTTCACCACTGCAGGTTTGCACATTCGTCTAGGAGATTGTACCGTTCTATTTTCCCACAGTAAGCGCGAAATGAATGTGCACGAGATTATACTTTCTTTCCATGCTGTCTTTGATTTTTCTTTCTAGTCATAATTACACTAATTTGTTACTAGGTTCGCAACACCTTATACATACTAACATATATATTAGTTCTCCATCACAATAAGTATCTAATCAAATATAATTTAAAATTTTAATTTTGAAATGCTTGCTTTAATAAAATTCATTGTACCCTTCCTATGTACGCAGGTTGATCGACAACTTGCGCATGTATATTGGTAAATAATATTTGATATCGACATTAACAGCTGTTTCTCTTTGATTGATGGTAAAGGCAAGTGTGTTACCCTAAATAACACACCTTGTGTAGCTGCATTAAATGTGCGTGTTAATGCTGATTTAACTTTCTTTTGTGCCATGGTGAATACACGTCTGCTATTGCGCAACACATCATCGAAACATCGCACGTATGTTCTCCAGACGTAGCATTCAAAGTAATTACTAAATGCAATAACAAAAGGGAGCTAGCCACATACGAAGCCTTATGGATAAACAAATTGCAGCCAGATTTATGTAAGCAGAAGAAGCACGTACAAGCATTGAGCTTGAACTAGGTGTGACGCACGCAATTTTGATTGGTTTCCGTTTTTCACACTCTCTATGTTCACATATTTCTATCTTGTTTTGCTTTCCAATTTATATATAAAGATATGTTCATTAGTAGATACTTGAGGAGATTATGAGAAAGAAATGTTTTGTTGTTTCTGATAAAATTTCTTTTTGTTTTTGCACATAGGAAGAGTACAATGAAATAAAAATTTTCACTCTCATTAACCTGACGCGATATGTCCGAATTTCATATTCTATCTATTTTCGTAGTAATAATGCACAGTTCTTGCATCATATTATAACACAAACTTTGATTGACTTTTAACGCTTCTTGCCAGATTAGCTCACATTTCAATAGGTTAATATGCTCCGGAAATTTGCTGGGCAACTCAAAATCCTCACGTGACCTTCCTACATACTCTAAATAGTGAAGCTTCATTTGAATTTTTCAAATGATGTATCGCCAATCTAATGACGCTTTCAACGGTTATGCGTTATTACTCGGCATCATATTAAAACAATTACTGCCCAAGTGTTCACCAGTAATTTTTATGAACTTTCTCTTAGTCAGTACATAAAAGTTCCCATTGTTATTTTTATTATATTTTTTACATTCAACTTTGGACAAATAATCATCCAGCTGTTCAACTGTTTAAATCCTATCTAAGATTTGCCTTTAAACACCAAGAAGTAGCAGATATTTTATTATTTTTCGATCTGTGAAAAGAAGTAGATTAGGCAAAAAAGTAGCCCAAAGACACCAATCCCATCGTATTTAACCAGTCGGCGAGGAACACAGCAATAAAACCGCCAGTGTTGTTCGACGACTGGTTAAATACAATGGGAGTGGTGTTTACTTCAAGCTCGCAAACTTGATTTGAAGAATTGGTTGCCCCCACCCGAGCAATCAATGACTGTTTCAAAATGTAAAAAGTTGGATTGGCGATTAATTGGCTACGCTGAATGACTGGTCAAAAATAGAATTTGTGTTTATCTCTATCCCGCGCAATTCATTATTAGCTAAAGTGTGCCTTCGAGTAGCTTCATTTGATAACTGTTCTGATTGTGCCAAAAAGATGAAATATGTTTATGAACGTGACTGCATATAAATTGCACAGTCATCGTACTTGCCAACTATTACACGTAAGATAAATAGAGGCGAGGTATGCATTTAAGCCATTCATTAGCTTGTACACAAATCGCGCCTTTATCTACGTTAGCACGAATTCCGTCATGATTTGCTGATCTCCATAAAATATAGAAGCGCTTACATATGTGTGTTTGGAAGCGAATTTTGCTTCACTATCCACGTAATAACAGAAATTGGAATCGTGTTTTTATTTTATGTAGGCAAACTCGAGTTAAGCATATTTCATCAGCACCTGCGCCAAAAACTAATGGTTAAACACAATAAATTCATAAATCAGGCATGACGTATCTAATAACGCTTAGTCTGTGTTCGACCAGGAATTTGTTCTTCTTAATAATCATTACCACGGTTTAATTGTCCCAGATTACTTGACAAATTATATGTTGGATTTAGAGATAATTAATGACTTATTCTGTTGAGTATCCAATAAACATAACACACACACACACACACACCTCAATTTTGTTATTAATTTAATTCATTACAACTCTGAATTATTGCCCTGACCTGATATAGACGAATTCTTTACTAGATACGCCATACATGCTGCAGGAATTCACAAATATTGATTTGGTTTTCTTTAGCACACAAATTTTTAATGCTGTATTTTTTAAACGTTTTCTGTATCTTTCTGCAATGTACAAGAATGCTTATATCATTGCTTTGGCGATGAGGAATATTACGCGAATAACTGCTGCGAATAGAGAAAAACAAGCCACCAATCAATCTGAATTGGCAAATATACCGCAATTTTCGTTTACTGACGACAATGCCAGGAGAGCTTGCTGGCAAATCTAGGAGAGGTGCAGCAAAAGGAAATTCGCACGAGTGAAAATATTTGAAGAATCCTAATCGTGGCTTCATAACTAAAATCCAAGTTTAAATATGAAAGACTGGGTTGCCGCAGAATAGCTGGATATTAATAAAGATATTCACAATTAGACAATCATTAGTTGCCGCCGAGGTGGACAACTGAAGACATGGCTTGCAACAATCAAATCGGACATGGAACTCCTAGGCTTACGCAATGATTATGGTCCGCGTCACTGGGAGCGTCATTGGCCCTCTTTATGTTCAGAAATGGCTGCCAACCGCCCGGCATGGAGAGGTTTAATCCGGAATATCAATGGAGCCGGCTTATCCTCTAAAAGGAGCTAGCCGCAGTAAAGTAAAGTAAAGGGAAATTGTAGCGATTATTTAACTTGAGGTTGCGAGCTTGATATAAACGCAAATCCAATTATAGATATATTTTTTAGTATAAACTAAACATTTTATAGTTTAGCAAGGCAATTCATCTTTTAGATCTTTTTAAACCTTATTAGAAACACTTCAAGTACAGTCCACAATTGTGCCATGGACAGGGCCCAAACCTGGTCACTGTAATACAAACGATAGTGTCCGAAACACAGGCACAAATATGCCTAGGTTCGAGCCACGCCTGTAGAAATATTTTGAACGCTAATTAATGCATTTCCAATAAGAACGAAAATATTTACCTGTTGCTCGTGTTACGTTACGAGTTGTTTGTATCCGCTGTCTACCTGATTTTGCCAAATATTTCGATCTCAGAATACGGAGGTCTTTTTCAATGGAAAGCACATCACATGGCGAATTTTGTCATTAGTGTACTTTCCATTTGAAAAGATGCCTAAACTGTCTGAATCAATATTAAAAATCGAACGGCGATTCAAACAACTCGTAACATAGCACACAGGTAAATAATCTATTCCCCGTCGTGGAAAATGTTTCTTTTAAAGGACGAAAATAGTTTTCTGGATGAATTGCCAGTGCTATTTTGTGCCATGCTTAGCTTTCACTGACAAAGGCATGTAAAATGAGATTGTGTTTTATATCAAACTCGCAAACGTGGTTAAATAATTTCAATTATAGTCGTCTAATAAGTAAATCGCTGTATGGTCTACATTCACTTTACTATGCTCCGAAATTTCCCATTATTTACCAATATCTGGCGTTTTCTATTATATTTATGATGTTCCAGAAATGTGTGACTGCACCGATTATTCAACAAGGCAGTACATTTGGTTTACGAATTTGTTTGATTTTTAACAAAATATCCTTATAAAAAACTTTTTATTTTATAATAAAAGTAAATTAAATTTTATTTAACTTGTTGCAAAATAAGGCAAAACTAACGCCAGTCGCACTCTCTGACGTGTTTCAAGCCTCCATGGTAATCATCAGAGCAAGACGACAAACTGACTAGCGAGAATCACGCCGCAATTCATATTTACGATATGGGAAATATGGTATGCGACGTTTACCTTTAGTAAATTCGTATAGATTGTACGGGCAGCGAATATCGGATGCACAACATTCATACAGTCACGAACTAAACATGAATTGGAATTAGAGCCGCAATTCTGAGTTCCTTGCAAAAGACACGAGCTGCGGTTCGATTCTCGCTGGTCAGTTTACTATTGTAATTTAATGTTTACTATGGAAGATTGAAACGCATCAGTACTCTCACCTGGCGGTAGTTTTTTCTGTTATGCGGCTGGGTTAAATAGTCGTCGAGTGGTTATCTTAAGTTCACAAACTATGTTCAAATAAATTTTATTCTCACCAGCACGACCAGTTGTAGTTAAGTTGTATAACATATATAAATTTGGCAAAAGCCACAGGAATGTTATATGCAAGACTACATAGAATTTGCCGAGCCAACGTGTTCAGTCAAGTACATCGTATGCGAGACAAATTGGGGTGAGCACAGAATATCTGATTTTCTGTACGTTAATTATTTATTACGGCTTGATGATGACTATGGAAGTTACAAACACGAATTAAGCATGACTGGCGGCAGTTTTGTTATGCCTGCGACTTGTTTAATATAATGGTAATGGCTTTAGTCTTAAATATATAAATTTAACTTAAATTATATAGATTTCTATTTGTATCATGTCCACAAATTTGATTGGAATATCTGACCATGTGTTCGCCTTTTGTAAGCCTGTAAGGTTTATTACTGGATTGATAAGAGGAACTATTGAAAATGGATAATTAAACACATGAATCTAAACTGGTTACCAATGTGCCGAACTCCTCGCTAGTTACACGCTTCTGCTATCCTCTTAGCAATTAGTCTGTTCTAAACCACCCCTAACACTCATTTCACGATCATGCTCTTTCGTTCAGGAAAAGTACAATTCAAATTTGCACGCACATAATCGTTGTTTGTGCACAAACCAACCCATTCCGGAAATGATCGATCAATTAGCGCAAACTAACGAGATGATTTTACTGTGCCCAATTTACAATCGGCGTTTTGCCGCCATAGTCCAGAATTAATTAATCTTGTCTTGTCTGGTTCAGTTTAACCTTGGCAGAATTCCCCTTAATTAATCAATTAGGAATATATATATATATATATATATATATATATATATATATATATATATATATATATATATATATACGCACGCATCCGTGCCTTTATTTGAAATAATCATTAAAGTTCATTTTGCATTAATAATTTACATTTTTTAAGGAAATGACCGCAATATTCTGGCAAAAACTTATAGGATTTAAACTGGACACCACATCGAGTTGAAAAACACATTTGACTAGCCAGTTTCGGCAAATTTTGAGACGCAAACAGTGGAATGCATATGATGCTTCTAACAGCGTTGTGCATTTTGTATTGCAAATTGTACTATTTTTTCCACTCCAAAGTTAGCAGTCAATATTTACAAGTGGAAAAGTTCTTAACATTTAATTCAAATGCACAAACTAACAATTAGCGAAAATTAATATTAATTGTGCGAGAAGAAATGGCCTTATCGTAGATGAAACAAAGGTAAAACCAAATTTATTACATGTTGTACGACATAATGATACTACCATTAGTTCCCTTCTCCCGAAGGCATCAACATTGTTCATACTAACCACTGGAAACGATGTCCTCATTTCCAGTGGTTCGGAAGACAGGAACGAATCCGCACACAGACAATAAGAAAAGGGTATCAATCGGATGTTTGCGAAACTGATAGTGAAAAGCGCCAGCCCGCGAACACAAACCGCACTGCGCAACCATTCAAGAAGTATATATTCGTAACTGTTAGTTGTGAAGTCGTATTCTACAACTTAATAAATTTGAACGAAAATTAAATATTTCGAAAAAAAACCACGAGTACGTCTGACTACTGTTCATTTCCAAATTTTCAAAAAAAACGGCCTGTCTGCAAAATATATAGTTGGCGCAAACAAAGGATCTAGCAGGATATTTCGCACGTCAAAATTACAAAATCAAAATAATTCTGTCTAGATGTGAACTCGATGCATAATAATCCCTTATTCAATACGTTATGTTGCAGAGAAATTTAAAGCATTAAATAAATATTATTTCCAAACATATTTATTAACAATTATTTAAATCAAGTTTGCGAGCTTGAATTATTGTTAAATTGTATTGTCTATATATGTTCATGTGGCGTAAGCTGCAAACAGTTAATGTTCGTGACTGCATAGAAATTGTGCTGCCGACATTTCCAGTCAAGTTCAATGTATGCAAGACTGCTAGAGGTGAGAGCCGCATATCTAAATTTGATTTCCATATATATTCAATGCGGTTTGATCCTCGATAGTCAGTTTGCCGTCGTACCCTGATGATGATCATGGAAGGTCGAAACGCGTCAGTGCGTTGCAGCTGGCGGTAGTTTTGTTATGTTGTTCGTAGACTGGTTAAATACAATGGGGTTGGTGTTTACTTCAAGCTCGCAAACTTGATTTAAAGTATTGTTACCACCACCCGCGCAATCAATTATTTTTAAATTATATTTAATAACAGGCAATTAAATCCTCCGCGGACATTGGTTTCTTTCTCAGTTTTTTAAAGATTAATGAAATAGAACGCGATGATTTAAGCAATATTTGGGCGAATATTTCTGTTATGGTTAAAGAGACAACTCTTTGAAGGTAAGATTGGCATTTTCGTCTCGTTAATGAATCTACAGACGCTATTTTATGGCTATGGTTAAGCACCCCTTATATATATATATATATATATATATATATATATATATATATATATATATATATACTATCAGCATAAACTAAATACAAATCGTCAATTAGACTACTCTTCCTTTTTGGGCACTAATTCAGAACTTGCAAGATTTACTGATAAACATGTGCTCAAATTAAATTATATATATATATATATATATATATATATATATATATATATATATATATATGTATTTCTAATTTACGAATGTAAGTTACCATTCATAACTTACACATTGAAAAGAAAGCAAAATTTCCCTAGAAAATATCTAGGAAAATTTGAATAGATATTTGCGCCCAAAACAACAGTGAATTAGCAAGTTTAATATGTTGCTGGCAGAAATTGCAATCAACTAAAAATGGAACGAAAATAAGCATTTGTTATGATATATGCAATAATTCCATTGTATTTAACCAGCCGTTAATGAACATGACAAAACTAACGTCAGTCACACGTACTGACGCGTTTCGACCTTCCATCAAGATCATCAGAGATCGACGGCAAACTTACTAGCTAGGATTAAACCGCAATGCGTATACATTGAAGGCACAATTACACACGTAGCTCTCACCTCTAGATGTCTCGCATACATTGCATCTGACTGGAAATGTCGACTGCACAATGTCTATGCAGTCAGGAACTTTAACTTTTGCAAATTTCACTACATATGTATAAGGAATATAATTTAATAATCATTGCTTTTGCAATTCAGTGCGTGTATTTGACAATAGCTTTGCTATGTTATACAACGTGTTCGATAAAATGGGATAAGTGTTTCGGATTTGACCGCATTTTTCTTGTGCGGGACAATTGTTAGCACTCATAGGTCGGCAAAATCTTGAACCTTTTATCTTTTCAGATGATGTAATTTTTGGCCTCAGTTGATGGGTTCTCACTTGTCCCTTCTCCTTTAAGCCTTCAATTAGCTGATTTTCTGAAAGCGCTTTGGGATCAAGATCCGCCATTGATCTTTCACCTATATTTCGAGACGTTATTTCCAGTCTCATCTTCAGGGTTGACACAATACGCACAGGAGTAAGAGGATAAGTGTTTGTATCAAGCTCGCAACTTTTTATGAACACTCGCGCAATCATTGATTGTTAAATTGTATACATTATCTAGATGTGAAAAAAGCTGCCAAAAATTATTGTTCATGACTACATAAGAATTGTAAAGCTGACATTTCTAGTCAAGTGTAAGGCATGTGGGACTTCTAGAGGTAAATGCCGATTATCTGATTTTCCATGCATTGTGCGTTGATCCTCGCTGGTCTATTTTCTGTCGTGCTCATCCTCATAGAAGATTGAAACGCGTCAGCACGTGTGACTTATAGTAGTATTTCCATGTCGTACGACTGGTTATATAACATAGGATAGGATTTCATGTGAAGCTCGCATATTTGATTTAGGCAATTGTTATCACCACCTGCGCAATCAACAATTTTTAAATCATTATGCATGTTTACGGTAGTTTGTTAAACATGCAGTCGATATGCGTATTTTTTGACTTACAACCTTTAACTCATGGTAAATTTTGTATGCCATCGAAAATTATCGAGAATAACAGGTGAAGTGGGACGTTAAATTCATCGTTGCTAAACGAGTAGACTTCAGAAATCGAAAAGGTCTTGAAAAAATGTGCAATTTTCATACTAACGGCTGCAACAGACGCTTCAACTTGAGCAATTCTATAATGGTAACATCAAATCGCTTGCGAAAACACGATCTCAGACTTTCGGCAATAAGGCGTTTCCTTGCCATGAGAAGTGACTTAACTCTTGCTTGACGCCGCAAATATGGCATTCTTTTTCATGCACCTTTAGTTGCATATTAAAAGCTTCTTTTGAATTCATAAATTCTGCATTTTATTTATGATATCATTTTGACTGAACATTTCTTGCCCTCTCCACATGTTTATTTTATTCGCGAATTGCAAGAAAATAGGCGAATTTTAGAATACATTTTCAATTTGAACAACAATGCTTAAACTAATATATGTTGAGTTTTAGGCGCCGTGTCGGCTTCTAAATGTGAATAATAGGTGTGCGCAAAACACAGCAATACCAGATTACATTTAACTTTTTACCGCTTTTTAATGCCTCTTAGGGATAAATTATGTTAAGCTAAAGTGGCTATCAAAAATACATACATTTATTATCGCCTTTCTTGAATAAAGGTTAATCAATAATTCGAACATAAAAAGGCGTCATTTAAAAAATCCAGCTTGAATACCGCCATTTATCTGTTACTTGCTATAAAGATGCAAAAAGTTAATAGATTATTTTTATTTTATAATGGAAAACTATCATCACATTTATGTAACATTATTTAAAATAATGTTGCGTTAACCTACTGACTACACGAAACGAAGTTGTACATGCGGACATATCTACTGTTTTACTGACTTTGGTTTATCCATCTGGTCCTATTTGAACGAATTTGTTACTAGGTGCGCAACACGTAATACGTTATTGTATATATATTGGGTCTCAGCAACAATCAGTATTTATCTATTATATATTTAACTGAATCATGTCATGAGCGTATGGATTTTCTGAAGTAACAGATGTTCAGAAGTAGTAATAATTCTCAATTTTTGTGCACTTCAGGATAAATTGAAATCCATTGTGTCGTTATAAAGTACCGACTCGGCAACAATAATGTTGGTACCTTTCACGGGCTCGGTGTATTTTATGTGCAGTGAGTTGGCTTTGAATTCGCATTGTCGAAGACATTATATGCAGTTAACTCCACTACTGCTTGTGGACACATTCGGATAGGAGATTGTACCGCACAATGATCCTAAATGCATTGATCATAACGTGTTGTACTGGAGATTATGCCTTTCGTTCATGTTGATTTTGAATTATACTTCCGGTCCTATTCTAACTAATTTTTAATAGGTGCGCAACGCCTAATGCGCAAATGCATATATATATATATATATATATATATATATATATATATATATATATATATATATATATATATATATATTGAGTCTCCAACAAACTGTATGTATTGATGTTTTTTCAAAGCCACGTTTTGGCATACGAGGGTTCTAGCTTTGCACACATTTTCACAAAGATCCGATTGATCACAATTTCCATTTCCTTTTTGGTCTTCGACCTGGCTGGGTTGGTATTCGTCCAAACCCAGCCCGATCGAAGACAAAAAGGAAATGGAAATTGTGACCAATCGGATCTTTGTGAAACTGTTTGTGCAAAGCTAGAACCCACGTACGCAAAGCGCAGCATTCGAAAATATGAAGCTGGCATCCCGCAATTAAATTTTTCATGTTGTTGATTTTTGCAAAACTAAATTCCCCATCGAAATAATGGTATTGTTAATTCCTCAGCATAAATTTATATTAAAAAATATTTTGACTCTAAATTCGTTATTATCTTAAGAATATTACGCACCACATTTTGGAGGATATCATAGCAAACCAATTATTTCTATATTAAGGTTAAGTACGATTATGTAACTTTTATCATTAATCGATGGTTTTTTCGGAGCCTCATTTGTAAGTGAACACAGACTATGATTACAGCGACAATCCTTAGGCGATCAGTGTGTATTTAAGCATACATGTAGGTTTTTATGCATATAACTGGCTTCTAAACGGACGAGAGAGTGCTCGTAATACCATGCTGCTAAAATGGACGGTGTCTACTACAAATACAAACATACAAATGTATTTATATGTTTATGCATACATGTGTGTGCGTTTGTGTGTCTGTTTGCGTGTGTGTGAAGAAACAGAAAAACTAAGTAACAAACCAAATTAGGAGCGATTGCAATTTGAACAAATTTTAACTTAAACAATAACTCAGCACGACACCGTACTAATGAGGCGGAGACCAAAAGCTGGCACTTTTCTTCCGTTAAAACCGGAAAGGTTGCAATTACTCGCAATGATCACCTAGCCACAGTTTTTCGTTTCTCCAATTAATGGTAAGGACTTGGTCTTATTGCAAGAAATATTAATAATTCGTTTACCGATTTAATGTGAGCCAAAGTCACAAAATTTCACCGTTAACTAGTACAAAAATGCCTAATATTGTGTTACGTGAATGCTTATGCGCTTAAGTAAGAGATTCGTGTCTTTAAAAAGGCAAGCGAGAAATCAGGCCAGATTCAGAAAATATTTTACACGAGAATTTTCTGCTAAAATTACTTAATCTTTACTGTTTTGAACCGGAGTTGATAAACATCTACCCTCTTGTTCTGTTTCATTGAAAATTTAATGTTTTATTTGTACTGTGGTCATGCGATATAAAGAACTGATGAGAACCCTTGAAAACCTAAATCGTAGTACCTTCTATTAGAATAGACTAGCAGGCTAAAATACATCAACTTTTATTTATTAGACGCAGGAAAAATACTTTTATGCAAGGATAATTTCTAGCATCCTTAAGAGCTTAGAATTATATAAAAATAAGAAAATTGATTTAAAGCGACAAGCTAACATTTTTACTTAAACGATTTACGAAAGTCGAAATGAAGCATGTCCGAACAACTTGGATGTCTTGACAAACCTCCTTATTTAAAAAAAAATTAAAAAAACCATTTATAAAAACAATGAAATCGCTGTTCTGTGTACTTGTAGAAAAGAATTCGATGAAAAACAGATTACATGAAACCCGCCGTGATTTACTACGGGTATGCTCATTTCAAATATATACGAATTAATTATTTAATAATCAAGTTCTTGGATACACAGTAATGGCATCTATGCAAGTATATATTAGGTATTAAAATTGATAGTTTTGGATGATAGACAACGAGAAAACTAGAACGTGTAATCTCTGTGCTACAAATATTGCGTGCTTACTTTCTAATCCAAATCTCATAACAATTGTGGAAATGGTCGTCATGTATGAATCAAAAGAAAGCCACGATGCGTATTACTGTAATATTAATTTAAAATTACCATATATGGAGCCAAAGTAGTACTAATTCATCGTGTAATTGAAAAGAAAACACGCACACGTATATATATATATATATATATATATATATATATATATATATATACAGGAAAAAATTCATAATAATAATTTTATTCATGGTCGATATTCATTTTATTGGGTACTCATATGCAATTGCCAGAATCGCACCGTCAAATTGCAAATAGTTATTTCCGAACAATCAGTTTTCGACAGGCAGCATGGCAACTGAGATTTTGATATTGAATCATTTTCTAGTGGCCGGATTTTTTTTGATATATTTTGTTTGTACAAATTTAACATTGTCTGTAATTCACACTAATCCGAACTACCCAGAATTACAACAGCAAAATGTTTTATCGTGGAGCATATGGTTCAGCTCCGTGTAACTCATCGCTTTTACTGCCAATTCCGTACACTGCACGCAATAATCGGCCATATGCTAACAAATATTTTACCGCAATTTACATCAACATTTAAGCATTACTTAAAACAGAAATACGACGGGACTGTGATCAAACAGTTAAGCTCCAATACAAAAGGAGGAAAATACAAACTGGAAGGCAAGTGGAACATATCTCATTCTTGAAATTATGCTTAAAATTTAATACTATACATAAATGCTTTAAATTTTGACTACCATTTCAGCTAGATATATATATATATATATATATATATATATATATATATATATAGGGTAGGAAGGAAACAGGAACTTTTCTGTACATTTGATAAACTTATTGGTAAAGAAAGTATGAACTAATTAGAGAAAAAACTAGAATAGAATCGAGGTTGCTCTTGATATTACATTCAATGAACCTTAAATACACAAAAGAGTTCACTTATAAGGCTAGGAATAAAGAAATTCAAGAAGTTAGACAGAGACGTGAGAAGAAACTAGAAAACCTGGGGATCTATAGGCCTCCGAGAAATATTCCAAACGATTATGCTGTTTCTAAACGGGTGATACATTTATCGTCTGTGGCTTTCAAGGAAAATGAGAAGAGAATACTTAACCTAGGACTGAACACAGCCGTCCCTAATGAATACATTCCTAAGAATGAAATTATTACGGAGACAGTTAAAATCACGCAATTCCTCCCAGAAAAAATATAAAACTAAATTTGAATTGGATATTGCCAAATTGATGTTAGAACATAGAGAGGATAAATGTAAGCAAAATTATTACTTGAAAAGGTTGAGATCGATTTTGTTATCTAATTAGGTAATATGCGTTAAAGTAGATAAATGTGGAGCAATATTGCTAGTGAATCAAAGGGATTATAATGATAAGATGTATGTGCAATTAAATAATAAAGAAGTTTATCATTAAACAAATGAGGACTAAACTGATAAGTTGCAAGGTGAGGTTAAAACTGTAATTAATCAAATGACTGGGTCAGGAGAATTAGATTCATTGCTTTAAAAAGCATTAATACAAAAAGACACAATCCCTCCCAGAATATATGGTTTAGTAAAGATTCATAAAAAAGATAATCAACCTAGGTTAATTGTGAATGTTCAGAATTCTCTGACTTACTAAATGTACAAATTTCTATGCCGCAGAATAAGAAAATACACATTTTCTAGATTATACATAGTAGAACACTTATCACTTTACTGATATTATTGGTGAATATAAATTATTAGAGAATGATAAAATGGCAAGCCTGGATGTGCGTTTTGTGTATTCTAACATTCCGGTGCAGGTTTCATTAGAATGAGTCCAACGTTGTGTAACGGAATAACCTGAAATTTTAGAATGTAGTAAAATGATGTTAGGGATTATTATGAAAATGTTTAAAATTTGTTTGTCTTGAACATACTTTTTATTTAGAAATGAATTCAACCTACAAGTTAAATTTGTTCCTATGGGACATCGATTATCGGTCCCAGTCGTTCATATTTAGATGCATTATTTAGAATAAAAATCTCTTGTTCAGATCTCCCCTCAAACCAAACTTATATTTAAGATTCTTAGATGACATCTTCTTAATTTGGAATCATGGGAATAAGCAGTTGGAGAATTTTCTGTATATAGCTAATCAACTGGGAGTGGTAAAATTTACATTGGAAAAAAAAGTAAAAGTAGATTTATCATTTATGGATAAAAAATTAAAACAAATGGGTCAGATATTAGAAAAAGCTATTTATAGGAAAGAAACTTATTCTGATATTCTCCTGAATTACTGCTCTAACCATCTCTTTGGGATAAAAATATGCATTCTAAAATCAATGACAGTATGAAGTATTAAAATAGTGGATTAAAAATATAGGGACAAAGAACTGTGGAAATTGAAAAAAATATTCAGGATAAATGGTTATCCGGAAAAATTAATTGATAAAATTATAAACGAAACGCTACGGCGATTTTCTGGAAAATTAAATGAAGAAAACCAGGTAAGGGACTTAGAAAAGCCAAATGAACATAAGCAAAGAAATCTGGGTCTACCAGATTCTAAATTAAGTAGAAAAATTATGACATTGACAACGAAATACAACCTAAGAACACTGTTAAGACAATCAGTTACAATAGGCAATAAGCTACCAAATCAGAAAGAAAAATAGAACCCCTCAACACATCAGGGAATTATGAGATACATTGTAAAGTTTGCAAACTGAGGTATATAGGTGAAACACTGCGTCCAATAAAGGTACGTAGAAGGGAACATAAAACTGCATGTAATTATGGACATAGTCATAGACCAGATCAAGCCAGTTACTTAATGGATACAGGTCATCAGAAAAACTGGGATGGTTATAAACGGATTACACTATGTAACCTAAACGGATTAACCAGGTTGATTAGCGAATCAATTGAAATAAATTAGGATTGAACGTCATGAATGTGACCTCTGCAGAAAAATCATTAGGCCCCATATTTAATGAAGACTTCTCGAATGGAAGAAAAAGTAGATTGGAGGAATCAGAGTTATTAATAAATCCAACAAAAGAGACCGCGACTATGAAGTTAAGATAGTAAACAGAACAATTTAGATTGAGTAAGAAAGAGGTAATTTGGCTATAATTGTAGTGCATCGCGTGCTTTCGGGGGAACTGACATATTTACTTATATATAGATGAATTATATGGATTGTACACGTGTATGCTTTTATATAAATTTATTGATGGATGGAAATGTAAATATTTAAATAATATCTGTTAGAGCCTCACATGGTTGCTTATATGTTGATTTAGATATTCAGTTTACATATGGGGTGTACACGTAAATAAATATATATATATATATATATATATACTCTCATATGCATATATATATATATAAATTAATCTTTGATTTATAAGATATGAAAACACAGATGGTTGGAGCAACATCTAAATACCATTATATATATATATATAGTGCACAGACATATATAAAAATGATTTCATATATTCATATAAGAATTGGGGTGAACTCACATGATTGCGTAAATGCGTATTTGGATATTTGCAGTATGTACGTGGAATAATATTTAAATTCTTATCTAAAATGTGTATACACTTTTATATATATATATATATATATATATATATATATATATATAATGGATATTAGGGTGAACCCACATGTTTTGTACAATTATCTATACATGCATATGATATAGCGTGTAGATGTACATATAAATTTATATTTATATATAAGATTTGGATATATATATATAAATAAGTAGACAATCAAATTTAATTAAAAATATTAAAATTTTGCTAATATATTATATATCCAGAGTTATTCGTAGGAAACAATCCTGTTGCTTACATATACTTCTTATATATACATAGATAGGTATATGGTTTGGACACAGATATTTAAATGAAAAAAATAAATTTATATACGATATGAGTCTAAATGTGTTTTTGGCATAGATACGGTTCGTTATTGTATTCAGTCTTTTCCAATCGATAGAAAAATACTATATTTTTTCAACAGTTTTATTAACCTCTCCCTCTCTATAACCTATTACACACAAGATGAGATCAAGTAAACCAGGAATTTGAGGATTACTTCAATATGATTAACATTTTTTTAAATTGTTGACTTCTACGCGTCCAGAACACCAATTAAAACATCGAGACCTGACGGATTGGCGTGTATGTCAATCCATAAAAATTTTTAATATTTATTCTTGAAATGTCAATTCAGTTGAGTACAAATATGTGTATATATGTGGTTGTGTGCATGGGGCGGGGGGAGGCGGATAAGTTAGTGTATACAAGTGAGTTTAAGAAAATAGGTATGAAGACCGGATATTAGGGCAGACAATAAAAAATACTTTAGGAATTAAAATAAATATAAATAGATCTGTCTTGAATGAGGATACCGCATTTGTCACAAGTTGTTTTTCCCTGTGAGTATGGTGTCAACCCTAAAGATGGGACTGGAAACGAAGTCCCGAAAATTCGGTAATAGAGTGGAAAATATAGTACCAACGTCATTTTCAGACAAGCAGGTGATGGAGGGCTTCAAAATGAAGGAACAAGTGAGAACCCATTAATCAAGGCAAAAAATCGGTGCACATTTAAATGTAAAGGATTCAGGATATTACCGACCAACGAGTGTTACCAAATGCCCCACGCAAGATATCAGCGGCGAGAATAAACACACAAAAAGGCCAACACCGCGCAATTTACATCAACATTTAAGCATTACGTAATATCGTTCTGTTGGTTATTCTGCGGGCGTCTTTCCTGTGTGTTATATAGACCTGTTTTCTTTGTAATAAAGTTGTGCTTCAATTCACAATTTCGTTCGCAATTAAATTTACAAATACACAAAATTTGCTGAAAGAAATGTTATTCATGAGAATTCACTTTGATCACTAAACGCTTGGAATGGCTTTATTTTAGACGTTTTTTGCATATTTATTTATTGTGTGTTTTCATGCTTTTTTATTGTATTAATAAAGGGAACTTGAGAAGCCGATTGTGCTACTAATTTAGTAGGCATACAACCAGGAGATTACCCTGTCCATGTATCCTCCATTTATTTATCAAATAATAAATGGTTTGGAGAGTATCGTTGATTACTGTTTATTAATAAACAGCAAGAGTGAAACACAACCTACCAATAGATTACACCTCCTGTTCACGCTAATATTGGCTTCTCAGGCTGCTCCTAAAATGTATTTACTCGTAGATTCACCGTCTTTCAAGCGGAATTAAATTAAAACAAATGTCTTATGAAGAGTATTATAATTCATACTGTTGATGTGGTTGACCAATCAACTTGCATTGTTTAAAAAAAATCAAGCTTGCACACTTGGGAAGAAACCAATCAATTTTGTATAACTTGTCGAACAACAGAGAAAAAATACAATGTCAGTCGCGCACACTGACGCATTTTAATGTTCCACTGTCGTTAAACGTGAACGAAGACAAATTTACTAACGAGGATCAAACCCAATGCATTCATAATGTGTGCAAAGTCAGATATGGCAACCATGAATATTAGTCACCAATTCATTTTTATTTACCTTCCGCCAAACATTTATGTTATACTGTACATTAAATATTGGTTGCACAAGCGATGGAATTATTTATTTTAGACAAGTCTGCAAGTTCAAAATAAACACTGATCTTTTTGTGCCAAACAGCATAACGAAATACCGTCAGTTGCTCTAACTAAACGAAATTTGGTTGCCCGGGCAGTGATAACAAATATTATATTCACGATCGTGATATTCATAAAAGTACCTGACCCAATAATTACTTACATATGTCAGCATAAACTAAGAATTTTATAGTGTAGAAAAGGTAATTCATCCAGTAGACCGGTTTCGTCCTTATTGGGAACTCATCATGTACTGGCCAGAAATTGCCGTGGACAGGGCTCGAATCTGAGTTACGTCTGCTTCGGAATCTGGTGCTCTAACCACTGAGCCAACCTGCCGCACACTACACTACACACAATTTTCAGTTATATACTAACTAATGTAATTTGGTTAATCAATTTTTCCTTTAGGTGGAGCTCATATGGCATCCATTTAGACCCAAAGTTCCAACTAACCATGCCCAATCTGTCATTACTGAACAGACATTACATGACATGGGGAAATGGTATTGAAATGAACATTTATATAATTAAACGAACATTGGTTGCGCGGGTGGTGATAACAATTATTATAATCCAGGTTGCGGTCTTGATATAAACACCTGACCCATTAATTACTTACATATGTCAGTACAAACTAAGAATTTTATAGTGTAGAAAAGGCAATTCATCCAGTAGACCGGTTTCGTCCTTATTTGGAACTCATCAAGTACTGGCCAGAATTTGCCGCGGACAGGATACGAACCTGGGCACGTCTGCTTCGGAATCTGGTGCTCTAACCACTGAGCTATCCTGCCGCACACTACACTACACACAATTTCAGTTATATACTAACTAATGTAACTTGGTTAGTCAATTTTTCCTTTAGGTGGAGCTCATATGGCATCCCTTTAGACCCAAAGTTCCAACTAACCATGCCCAATCTGTCATTACTGAACAGACACCACATTACATGGGGAAATGGTATTGAAATGAACAATTTTCAGTTATATACTAACTAATGGAACTTGGTTAGTCTATATTTCCTTTAGGTTACTCTAACTGACGAGTTTGTCTTCGTGTGTTTATCACCAGTGTAGGACGGAAAACTGACAAACAAGAATAAAATCGAAATGCATATATAATTATGCAAAATTGGTTACGGACTCTTATTCCAAAAAAATCGGGAATAAATTATACATGAATGAAATTGTGGGTTTCACAATTGTGATGGTTATGAATGTAAAATATATGCTGCCTTCTTGAAACACTCTTAAGTTATACAATTGATCAGGTGTTCATTGCGCGGTTAGTGATAACTATTTATCAACACAAGTTAGCGAACTTGAATTAAACAACAAACAATTCTTTTGAACCAATCGCACATAGATAAATTAAAGTCAGTAATTTGCAGTTGCGCGTTGATACATTTTATTGCTTTGAAATGAGTACCATGTCGAACTGATTAACGAGGATAGAAGTACAATTCATGCATAAGGTAAGCTAAATTGGCTATTGTGCCTCACCTCGAATAATCGTACCGATTTTGTAATTGACTGAAAGAACTGGCTGCACAATTTCGATGCAGTCGCAAGCATACCATTTTTCAGTTTTTAACACACACGAAAGATATACATCTAAACAATCATTGATTATGCAAGTGTTGATACGTATACCTTAAATCAAGTTTGCGTGCTTGAAAAAAGCACAACTTCCATTGTATTTAACTGGTTGCGTAACCGAGTAAATCTACCGATAGTCATGGTTAGCACAAGAGCACGACGGAAAACGCACTAACGAGGATCAAACAGCACGGCCTACACAAGGAAAATAAAATGAAACTGGCAGGTCTCACTTATCGAAGTCTAGCATAACTTGTACTTGACTGGAAATTTCGATTGCTCAATATCTCTTCATTCACAAGGATTTACGCATTGCATCTTATCGCCACACGCAAAATCAATGATTGCTCAATTGTATAGAGTATATAAGCGTAGAGAAACCAGCAATAAGCTAATTTTCAGCCACGTGTAGAAATTATGCACCAGAAGTTTTCAGTCAAGTACAAGTTATGCAAGATTTCTTCATGTGAGAGCTGCCTGTCTAATATTGATTTCCTTAAATACCCACTGTGTTTAGATCCTCGCTGGCCCGTTTGTCGCCGTGTTCATGTGATGAGCATAGACGCTCGAAACGCATCAGTACGTGTAGCTGAAACAAGTTTGCTACGTTGTGTGACCACTAATTTCGCCTATTTTACTTAAAGCCTGTCCTTTTATCAAGCTGAACAATAAACGAGCAATCATCATCCTATATCGTTACGACGATGACCGTGAAGATGAAATGCATAATCTGGTTCTACAGCCTGTATTAACGATTGGCTTATTCCTGACTCGAAGAGGAGTAATTAAACGAACATTGGTTGCGCGGGTGGTGATAACAATTATTATAATCAAGGTTGCGGTCTTGATATAAACACCTGACCCATTAATTACTTACATATGTCAGTATAAACTAAGAATGGTATAGTGTAGAAAAGGCAATTCATCCAGTAGACCGGTTTCGTCCTTATTGGGAACTCATCAAGTACTGGCCATAATTTGCCTCGGACAGGATACGAACGTGGGCACGTCTGCTTCGGAATCTGGTGCTCTAACCACTGAGCTATCCTGCCGCACACTGCACACAATTTTCAGTTATATACTAACTAATGTAACTTGGTTAGTCAATTTTTCCTTTAGGTGGAGCTCATATGGCATCCATTTAGACCCAAAGTTCCAACTAAATGGATGCCATATGAGCTCCACATAAAGGAAAAATTGACTAACCAAGTTACATTAGTTAGTATATAACTGAAAATTGTGTGTAGTGTAGTGTGCGGCAGGATGGCTCAGTGGTTAGAGCACCAGATTCCGAAGCAAACGTGCCCAGGATCGAGTCCTGTCCGCGGCAAATTCTGGCAAGTACATGATGAGTTCCCAATAGGGACGAAACCGGTCTACTGGATGAATTCCCTTTCCTACACTATACAATTCTTAGTTTATACTGACATATGTAAGTAATTAATTGGTCAGGTGTTTATATCAAGACCGCAACCTTGATTATAATAATCGAAGAGGGGTAATTTTAACTCGACTAATTGTTAATCTATAAGAATTTCACTACCGCCTTGGGACACACGAAGAGGTGTAATCTAGCCCTTCGAATTTCTCATCTCGTATGTCTAACTCTTGAGACCTACAATAACATTTTCAATCTAAACTGTGCGTATAATTGTATTTAAATCAAGTTCGCCTTTATGCCATAATATTAATAAGCATTCATATGTACAAATATGCATAAAGATGAGTATGAGTTTGTGTGTTTGTGCGTGTGCGTGCGTGTGTGTGTGTGCGTGTATATTTTCCCTCCTTCCCTTTTTTTACAGAAAATTCAAAACCTGTATGAAAATATTTGGTCCTATTCATAAGAACTTCAATTATACAAAAACAAGACGTAACCAAAGTCTGAACAAGAAGATGAAAATAGTCACGACACGTCTTGACTAAAAAATAGCAATTTTGTTTTACAGGATGTAATCTGTTGAATGGACACGAAAAATTAATGAATATTTGGTTGTCTCAAATTTAGGAGATGCGAAGGCATTGAATAAATACAAAAACGTTTCCTGTTTATTGAGAAAATTAGTTGAAAGAGAACTCCAAACTGCATAACATCTTCACCTACACACACACACACACACACACATATATATATATATATATATATATTTGCAATAATACCATCACATCAATCACCAAGGGTATTGTTCAGTAAACAGGAAAACGTGGTCAAGTAGTTGGATTATCCTTTTCGTCTTACTGATAAAAACTTTCTCCAATTGATATGCTAACAAGTTAAGCAAATACGACCTGTATCTTATTATGATAAAGTAAAGCTTAGATTTAATATTTTAACATTCAAATAATTTTAAATGCCTCATGCACCATGTTTAAACTGTTTAAATTGCTATAATTTTTGCCGTTTTTGTTCCTGTAAAATGTTGATTAATTTGGTTTTTTTAAATTGATATTTTGCTATTGAATTCAATTTGCAGCACTTTTTATCTAATGGGTAGTGTTTTATTAGTTTTTGATTGTGCGAATAATTAAATGAAGAACAAATACAATGTTGGTAATATTTGTTGCGTCATTACAAAAAACTGACCAGTTTTAAGAACGATTTGATGTAGTAATTCATTATATAATGTTGGCAATATTTTATTTCTGTTTTTCAATGATTAATTATATACTCGTTCGATAAAATTAATAATGGTTAAAAAAAGTTTGCAATAATGCCATGTATTCATTTTACAATTATCCAATTATGCAATAAAAATTAAAAGATTTTTAGACGTGATTTATTCGTTAGCACAACATTAAACGGCTTTTTCTCAACTGATTTATATTTTTGTTCAAGTATTTACTGATGTTCAAGTATTCATATTTTTTGCATTGATTGAAAGGTAAATTAATTTATTAGCTGATCAATGATAATATTCTTATTGATTCGTTATATAAGAGGACGATGGGTGAAATTATTTATTAAATTATTGTTAAATTGCCTACTTGAATTATTGAATGATTTCATGGTTGATTGATTGGTGAATTGTTTGATTGATCGTGTGAGTGAGTGATTGGTAGAGCGATGGATTGATAGATTGATGATTTGGTTGATAAATAATTGATAGATTAATTGATTTGTCAATTGATTTAATACATTTTACTGTGTAATATATAGTACGTTTATGGTCTAAATAAATATTTAGCACATAATGTATTATAATTTATATGGATGACTTGGTATCGAACTCAATTTTTACTGATTTGAATGGATCAATTGCCATGGTAGATAAATAGACAATAAGTGATTGATACACTAACAATCAGTAGTTGGTCAAATAAGTTGAATGGCTATAAATACACTTTTGCAACGTGCAAGTTAAGAAAAGTCACACAAAAGAGAAATACCAACAGAAATCCGTTAGCTAATTACTGATATGTCGTCTAAGAGTGACAACGTTGTATTGTTTTGTTACACGCAAACATGTGACTGACACTAAGAAAGCGAGAAAATTATTTTTGCTTCGTTCGCGCTGGTATTCTGACCAGTTCATTGCTAGCATGAACTTGAAGAAACCAAGGCGAGGTGACAGATGTTGAAAAAACAGTAAATGAGCACTGGGCAAAGTTTCTTTTCAGCAAGTCGCCCAATGCAATTTATAAATGCATAAATAAAACTATGGAAAAAACTAGCAACAACAAACCTGTCATCATAAATGTGCACTTAATTTTAATAGGTGTGTCTGCGTGTTTGCATTATTTTGGATGGGTGGGTGGGTGGATATTCGTGTGTATGTGTTTATGTAAATTTGTGTGTGTGTGTGTGTGTGTGTGTGTGTGTGTATTTGATTGAAATAGAATTAAGAAGAGTGACTTAATGAGACGTCGCAACAGTTAGCAAGCGGACAAGTGATTGATGAAAACGAAGGAAGTAAATTAATTAATTAGTCTATTAATTAATTAACCACAGAGTAGCAGCATTTCGTCAGTACAGCCCATATGTATTTGGGAAGTTCTTCTGCAGATGGGAAAACTTAAACACGATTTGTTAGTGAACAAAACGACTGTTTAAACAAAGCCTACATTAATAGTACTGGTATGTAGGAAATCAACGTTGAAAAGAAAACGCGTTCATTGTCCACTTTCCACACAGCAGGCTAGTAAATTTCTTAATGATTATGCCTTCCGGTTAAATTTATTTCCTAACATCAACTCACCACGTGCACATGAACGAAAGTGTTAAGATAAAATGAAGGTGCTGTTGTTCACGCGAAAATATTAAAGTATGAAAGAATTCTAATTTGACCATCTTTACTTAAAAACTTGTTAGCACAATCGGCGCAATCAATAACTGCCGCGTTCTATGTTTACGATGGCTTCGAAATTGTGCAACCGATGATTACAGTTACGTACAATGTACGCCAGACCATAAGAGGTGAGAGACGCATGCCTAATTTTGCTTTCCATATACATACATTGCAGTTTGGTTCTCGAAAGTCACTTTCCGTCGTGCCCTGAAGCTGAGCATGGAAGGTCGAAACGCGTCAGTGCGTTGCGACTGGCGGTAGTTTTGTTATGTTGTTCGACGACTGGTTTAATACAATGGAATTGGTGTTTACTTCAAGCTTGCAAACTTGATTAAAAGAGTTGTTACCACCACCCGCGCAATCAATTATTGATTAATTGTATTACCTGCATTGAAATTGTGCAACCGACAGTTTTAGCCAGGTAAAATTTATGCGAGACTAATAGAGGTGAGGGACGCATGCCTAATTTTGCTTTCCATATTTATTCATTGCAGTTTGATCCTCGATAGGTACATTTTTGTCGTGCTCTGAAGCAGAGCATGGAAGGTCGAAACGCGACGGTATGTGCGACTGACTGGAGTTTTTCTATGCTCTTCTACCTCAGGTTTAATTCAATGGAATGGGTGTCTACTTCAAGCTCGCAAACTTGCTTAAATGAGTTGTTACCACCACCCGCGCAATCAATGATTGCTTAATTGTATTACCTATATATATATATATATATATGATGAAAGTTTCAAAAAGTTAATGTTAATGACTGCATTAAAGTTGTGGAGCCGTCGTTTTCAGTCATGTGCAATGTGTGCAAAACTGCAAGATGTGAGAGCCGCCTACCAAACGTGGTTTTTCTTATATATTAATCGCAGTTTAATTGTCGA
>JAQBSW010010271.1:0-24990 GCA_029291075.1 Eudiplozoon nipponicum
ATTCTTTAAATCAAGTTTGCGAGCTTGAAGTAAACACCAATCCCATTGTATTTAACCAGTCGTCGAACAACATAGCAAAACTACAGCCAGTCGCACGCACTGACGCGTTTCGACCTTCCATGATCATCATCCAAGTACGACGGAAAACTGAACAGCAAGGATCAAACCGCATTGAATATATATTGAAATCAAATTTAGATATGCGGCTCTCACATCTAGCAGTCTCGCATATATTGAACTGGATTGAAAATGTCGGCAGCACAATTTCTTCGCAGTCAAGTACATTAATTGTTTGCAGATTTCGCAACATATACATTAATAGGCAATACAATTTAACAATAATTTATTGCGCGGGTGGTGGTAACAATCCTTTAAATCAAGTTTGCGAGCTCGAAGTAAACAAAAATCCCATTGTATTTAACCAGTCGTCGGACAACATAGCAAACTCCCCGCTAGTCGCACGCACTGACGCGTGGAAGATCGAAACGGGTCAGTGCGTGCGACAGGCGGTAGTTTTGTTATGTTGGCCGGCGACTGCTTAAATACAATGGGATTAGACTTTATTTCAAGCTCGCAAACTTGATTTAAAGTATTGTTACTACCACCCGCGCAATCAATTATTGTTAAACAAATTCTGATTTTGTTTTACTTCTTTTTATTGTCTGAGCACAAAGACAAACTGATCAATAAAAATGCGATCACTGTGTTTTCATTTCTGCAAAATCTGAAGTGGGGCTCTCGTTCCAAGCTTTCTGCCACAGGGTTCACTTAAATAGAACCATAGAGAAGCCTATACAATTAAACGAACATTGTTTGTGCAAGCGGTGATTACAACTAATTTTAATCAAGGTTCCGAACTTGATATAAACACCTGGCCCATTCTGTACATGCATATGACAGCATAAACTAGGTATTGTATAGTGTGGAAAAGGCAATTCATCCAGCAGACCGGATTCGTCCTTATTGGGAATTAATATAGAAACCTTTAGGGATAACATTACACATAAAATAATTTTGCTTTAATATTTGTAATAAACTTTGTCGTGCTTCGTTTATTAAAATTTTAATATGTGCAACCGAAAGAGGTATTGGTAATCTTGTTATTCTAGTTAAAATGGTAGAGTTTTTCAAATGAAATCAAGAAGCTCTAATTGAATAAATACGTAATTGAACCATTTTTGTAATATTAATGTATATTACAGACGCGTTTATAAGCGTAATCATTCTTTACCTAGCTTTCTACCAAATTATTATAAAATATTTATAAACATTTTTGCCCTTTTTACAAAATATTTTTTGGTTAAATTTACAAAATAAAACGACTCGAAATGTCTAAATACAAAGAACAAAAAGTTATCTTGCACATAATGCAGTCAAAAATATAATGCAATTTTGCCAATATTTATTTAGAAAACAATAAAAAAATAATAAACAGGTTGAAATTAAAAAACAATTTCTTTAAATCAAGTTTGCGAACTTAATCTAAACACCAATCCTATTGCAATTAACCAGTCGTCGAACAACATACAATTGGATTGGTGTTTACTTCAAGCTCGCAAACTTGATTTAAAGAATTAATTGTTTATTAATAAAAACATGTCAATTTTAATAAAAATATCTTTAAAATTTTAAAAACATATTTTATCACAGACAATATATAAAATTTAAATCTTCTTAATAAGGTAGATTTTCGAAAAGATTATTGGATTTTTACGACTTTGTTCTTAATATTCGGTGAATATACTTGCCTGTAATTCCCAAATAGCCGCTTCAAAATCTATTGTTCGTTTGAATTCAAGTAGTCGGATCGATTTCCTTCATATTTCTGTGGCAAAAGATCGCATCTGCTAAGTACCAACGTGCTGTTTTTTCATCAGTATTATACCAATTACTGATTAAAGCTTTATTTTAGAAGCAACTTACACTTTATAATTAGAAACATGTATGAATACCTGTCTAACATAAACAGAATTCCAATATGCGTTATTTCCAATCATGAACCAAAAGAAAAGATTTCTTTTGAACCAAATGGGGCCTAGAATGTTTTATTATTCTCAGGGCTACATTTATTTATCTTCAAAAACATGGAGTTGTGTTAATTAAAATTTTTATAAAATGAACATCATGTGTCTATTATACAACGTAGCACATTCCATAATTACTATTAGCGTTCTCTTTGCAAGAAATAGGCATCTACATAGCTTGAACACGCACTAGTCTAGGCATTTATTCCAACATTTGTCTCACAATAAAACTTGGTAAAAACTATATAATTATTAGGAACTGGAAATGAGTTTTTCCAATACAATGATAGTGAACACATAAATCATGCGTATATAGGAATAATTTCTTCGCATTCTGTATTTGTGCTTTATCATTGTTGCTTGTAGTCGCCAGGGCAATTAGCGCGGACATAAACGTTTCATATATGTGCACGTAGACAAAATTCTCATTCGTTACTTCACCGGAGATATTTGAACGTTTTATCATTATGTAAATAGTTCGCACCACTCTCAAATTGTATTACCAATGAGATATGGTTTAAACATCTCGTAACATGTAAGCAATTTAAAAAATCTGATCTGATAAAAACAATTTAGTTATGATACTAGGCATTTTTAGTTAGTTCACAGTAGTCCCCAGGACTAAAAAATGAATGCGCACACTAGATGCTCTGGATCCTAGTGAAAATTCCGTTTAATTTAGCCAATAGAAGTGGGTCTTCTATGCTTAATTTAAGATTACATAGCAACACAGACATTGTCAAACTGCGGTACTAAGATAGAGTATTTTACGCAACAGGGTGTATTGATCAAATTAAAAAATCATAGAGTCATAAAAAATTTTTGTCTCTGTTAGGGTCACTCATTAGGCGCTAGCACAACTAACAGGATATTGAACGCCCAAAAATTGCTTATATTACAAATTTGGACTAATTGGTTCAAGAAAGCACACCACTCCTGCTTAATTTAACTTTCTTAATAACAGACTTGAGCAGACATTTGTCAATGTATGGTAGCATTGTGAAATGTTTGGCACAACTTTTAAACTATAAGCGTAATAATGTTGCCTATTCTAGTAGAATCACACTTTCAAGTACACTAATTATATAAAAATAATAAGGACTATTCAGAAGTCGCCATGTCTTCTATTGGGCAATTTAACTTACGATATGCTTTCTCATATTCAATTTTTGGAATCGTTACTTTAAGAATCCCACACCCTGCATGACTGATTTACCATTACTTAATTCTGTACATTGCGTAGTTATTTAGTAAATGTTGGCACCTTTCTGCTGTAGCTCATACAACGTATAACTGATTAGAGACGTTATAATTTATAATTTGGTAGAAACACTCAATTTATTATGATATATATTTGTCTTTAATACTTATTTCCCGATAAATTAATTTATAGTGTTGATTAGGAACGCAGTTACTGTGCATTACCCTTTAGAATCGCTCCATTTATAACACCATGCATTTCCTCTTTGTGAGGATTACTCACTCATCGCCAGAGCTATTAGTCAGTATTTGGATGCCTAATAATTTTGATCATAGCCAAACCTCGGAATTGTTCCATGATGAAACCCACAAATTGACCCTTAATTTCAAGTTTAGGAATTTTGTAATTAGTTTAGGTATTTAGTAATTTGCGGAACCCCATTGAGGTAGCTATAACAACACGCATATTAATAGCAAAATAGCAGTGCATAGTCTAATATAATCACTCTATTTATTACACCTTAATGTTGTTCTTAATTTGAATTTCTGTCGTTGCCAGGCCTGCTGCCGAGCAACTGAATGCCAGATATTCTTTCCCAAAGCGAAATTTGGGATAAGTTGCTTCAAGAAAGCCACACCCGACATGAATAAAATAAGGGTAATTAATATTGTATGTAATATATATATTTGCTAAATTGTGTAACCATATTGCTGTAGCCTAAAAAAAGGAAATTTATAATGCAATGTCTGAAAAAACATCAAATTAATTACATAAAGCACTTGCTCTTAATTCGGATTACGTTGTTTTTACCAGGGCCAATAGCGGTCATTCTTGTTCACAGAAAAATTTCGACTTCGTTTCTACAGCAAACCAAAACAAATGTACGATTAATTTAATGTTATTTATTTCAGAGGATAAAATAGTTCTGTGGTAAATTGCGTTACCATAGTGCTCGAGATTAAACAACGTGGTAATTATTGATTCAGCAAAAATGCGTATTCTGGTAGAAATGTTTCATTACTTACATATTGAATTCGTCTTAAATATTAATTAATAAACCGCCATCAAGTCTTCGATTGGGCATTTCAATTCCAAATAATCTTGAACGCAGCCAAGCTTTGGATTTGTTATTTCAAGTAAAGCACAGCCTACTTGATAATATTAGCATTTATCAATATGGTAAGTGGTGTGATTATTTGGTAAATTGCGGTTACACATGTGAGTGCAGTTACAATACATAATCCGATCAAAGAACTCAATTTATTTATCTCTGCTTCTTTCCTTGAGTATAATAAATCATTCGTTGTTAGGGCTGCTACCGAGCATTTGAATACCCGAAATTCATGCTTATAGACAAATTTTGGTTTCATTGCTTTAATTTAACGTTATTCAATTTTGTAGGAAGTTTACTTAGTTGGTAAATTACTATACCAAAGTGCTGCAGCTTAATCAGTGCGGAAATTATGAGCCCATTAACTGAAAATAGACTGGAAGAAACAGTCCATTTATCACACTAACAATTTATCCTTAATTAGGATAATTCAGTTGTTGCCATGTACTTGCGCATATTCAGAGATGAGAATGGTTTCTTCAAGCAAACCACGCCCTTCGTTATCATATTAACAAATTACAATTATTTGGCTAGTGCTAGGTGTTTACAAATTTAGGTTCTACAGTGCAGCAGCTTAGTAAGCTTGAGAGTACAAAGCGCAATTACAATGCATAAACAGCAAAATTCACTCCATTTATTTAACTATGCTCTTGTCTTTAATAATGGAATCTCAATGCTTGCAAGCGCTACTACGGGCATATGGTAGCCCGATTTTCTTGCTCATATCCAAAGATGAATTTTGTTGCTTTAAAAAATCATTCCTATCATGAATAAACTAATTTATTCAAATTGAGTAGTACTTGTTGGTATTTTGTTAGTTGCTATACCACTGTACAGTTGTTTAAATAACGCGGAATTTATTAACACAATTCTAAATCATCGTCTGGTAGATTCATATCTTTAAATAAACATTGCATTTTTGCACAACTTGGATTCCTCAGTCGTCGTATAGGCTGTAAGCGAGAATCTGAATGTCCAATATTATTGCTAAAAGCCAATTCTTGTTTTACTTTTTTCAAGAAAACAGCATACTACATGATCAAATTAGTATTCATTAATATTGTATGTAATACAAATATTTGGCAAATTGCGTTACCAAGTTGTTGTATCCCAATCAACTCAACAATTTTAAATGTGGTAACTATTCATAATAGGTAGAAACACTCTATTTGATACATAATCCATCTGCCTTAAATGTTAATTACTTGGTCGCAGCCTAGTCTGCCAAATCCGGAGGTCCGATTTGTTAATTAATGAAACCCACATCTTGCATGATTATTTTAAAATATTTCTAGTAGTGGAGTTGAATGGTGAATTGCGGTACAAAAATGCTGTAGTTTAAATAAAGCGGAAATTATGAGCACACTGACTGGTTGAAGAACTTTCTTTCACATGGCATTTGTCCTTAAAAATAATTCCTAAGTTTTGGTTAGGGCAACTAGCGTGCATTTGTAAGTCCGGTATGCTTAATCATAGCCAATGTTGATGTTAGTTGCTTAACGAAAGCGACAGAAGCGTGTTTGATTTTAGTTTTTCCAATTGTGTTGAATGTGTAGTTATTCCACCATTTTCGGTGCCACTGTACCGTGGCTTGAACAACGCAGAAATTTTGAGCAGAGATAAAATGCACTTTCTGGTACAAACTCTCATCGTGTATACTTCACATTTGCCTTGATTTAGGATTTCCCAGTATTAACCAAAGTTAATAGTAGGCGGTTATTATTGCTCATATCCTAATTATGGAATCCTATTTTTGAAAAAAACAACAACACTGCATGTTTAATATATCGTTTCTTGCTTCAGTTAGCGGTGTATTTAGTTGGTCAATCGTGATACTCATAACTAATGAGCACAATAAAAATGCATTTTCGGATCTAAACTCTCCATTTATTACACAATGCTTTTTTCCTTTATTACGATTATTTAATCGTTTCCGGATATACTATCGGTAAATTAATTGCTAGAAAATGTAGCTCACATATAAATTTGGGACACGCAGGATCAATGAAGCACCAAACGGCATGCTTAATTTGACGTTTGTTTTATATTTATTAGTAGAGTAACTAATCATTCAATCATGGTATCACGGTGATGCAGCATAAACAGCGAGAAAATTATAAGCGAATTTACAGTGCACTTTTCAATACACTAAACACTTGGCCAGTCGTTGCTAGTTCTATTATCGGGCATTTGAATGCCTAATATATACGTGGTATCCATTCCTTAAGGAAAAGCACACCGTTCACGATTAAAATAACGTTCATTAAATTATTAAATCAAGGTTGTGAGCTTCACTTAACCTTCCGTAATTTATACATTAGATCGGGTTCGCCCGTATTGAGAACTCATCACCTACTGTCCAGTATTTGCGGCGGACAGGCTCGAACCTGATCACGTCCCCTTCGACTATCGTGCTCTAATCACTAAGCCATGTTGCCACAAACTTCTCAAAATATTCCGCTATATACTAACTAATGTTCCTTGGTTAGCATTTCCTTAATCTGGAGCCTATTTAGCATCCCCTTAGAATTAAAGTTACAACTAACAATCACCAATCTGTCTTTACAGAACAGACAAAAATCTACAAGGGACAGTAGTACTGAATTGAACATTTAAGTAACTACCAAATAATTGGTTACGCGACGGTGATGACAATTAACGAAATCAAAATGGAATCTCGTTTTAAGTAACTCATCCATTATGTACTTAAATTTGTCCCTATAAGATAATCATTTTTTTAATTTATAAAAGGCAATTCATCCAGTAGACCGGTTTTGTCCTTACCAAGAACTCAACAGTTACTGTCCAGAAGTTTCCGCGGCCAGTACTAGAAAATGTGCACGACTGCTTCTGAATTTGTTGCTCTATCCACTAAGAAAATCTTCAGCACACTACACAAACTTTTTAGTTATATACTAAATAATGTTTTTTGGTTATTTGGAGCCTATATGGCATCCGACTAACCTTCCCCAATCTGTCGTTATAGAACAGACGACACTCTGCTGGGTGAAGTGGTATAGAATTGAACAACTATGTAATTAGACGAAGATTTGGTGCACGGGCGATTATGGCAATTGATTAAATCAAGTTTTCTATCTTGATGTAAATACCTGATCCATTATTTATATACATTTGTTGGTATAAACTATGTTTTTTAATCAAGGAAATTCAATTCATCCAGTAAACCGATTGCGGCATTATTGGGAATTCATCACGTGCTGTCCAAAATCTGTTGCGGACAGGGTTCGAACCTGAGCAAGTTAAACTCGGAATCTGTTGGCTTAAACATTGAATCGCCCTACCGCATACTACATATATTTTCAGCTATAAATCAACTTTTGTTTTCTTGATAGAATTTCGTTTTAAGTGGAACCTATATGGCTAAACTTTAGAACTATAATTCCAACTAAACATTGACAATCTTTGATTTGAAAATTGACGACACTCTACATGAGGAAGTGCTATTTAATTTAACAATTATATAATTAAACAAACATTGGTTGTGCAGGCGTTGATTACAACCACTTGCTTAAATTTTGCGTTCTTGATAAAAACACCTCACCTATTACGTGTTTAAATTTGTCTGTATAAGCTATGCATTATGTAATCTAGAGAAAACAATTCATCCGGTAAACCGGTTTCGTATTTATTGGGAATTCAGCACTTACATTACAGAATTTGATGCGGACAGTGATCGAACCTTGACATGTCTGATTTGGCATCTGTTACTCTAAGCACAGAGCCACCTTGACACAGGCTGCACTCAATTTTCACTTATATAATAAATAATGTTTCGTGATTGGCCTTTCCATTAGGTATTGCCTATATGTCATCCCTTTAGAACTAAAGTTCAAAATAACCATCTCCAATTTGTCAGTAAAAACAAATGCCCCTCTACATTGGAAGTAGTATTGAATTTACCATTTTTTATATTTAAACTAACGTTGGTTTTCCATTTAATATTAAAACCTGGCACAATATTTACATATATCTGTTAGTATAAATGAAGCACTTTTAAGTTTGTAAAAGGCATTTCATCCAAAAAAATGTTGCTTAACAATATTGAAGTATTGCGAACGTCGTTATATCTCAATGGCATGATTTTCGTTTTGGCTGACATAGGATGAATACCAGTTGTTCAGTTTCTTGAAAATATTTCAGCAACCATTGCCGGTCGTCTTCTTCAGTTAGCCCATCAATCCAAGTTTTAAAAAAAACAAATTAATGAAGCAGGCACGATATTTTTCTAGGCATATTATTTATACATCAGACAGACTTGTCACTAGATATTTGTGTATCACGTGAATGTTTATATCATTTACTGTGAAGCTAGAATGGCTGAATATGAATTTACTAATAGTCATTAATCTACCCTCTGTACGCGTCAGACAAATTTTTTATTCTTACATTTGAAATGCCGTATTACCGGCGTGATCTAAATAGATAAGATGAGTGATAACACAATAAAGTCATATACAGTAAAATAGGAAGGTTAATTAAGATATGGAACAATTAAGTGATGGTTAGACCAGAAAACCTCGAAAGAATAAGCAGCATAGGGAAAGAAGATAAAAGCCATTTAATAAGCGATCAACTCACTAAGTGTTTTTTTAAGAATAAACGGACGGTTTTAGTGTGAAAGTTAAATAGAAAATTGGTTGCGGGGGCGGTGATGACAATTACTTTAATCAAGTTTGCTATCTTGATATAGTTAACTGACCATTATGTACATTAGATTTTTAGTAAAAACTAAGCATTTTTTTACTGTAGAAAAGGCAATTCATTCAGTAGATTGTTTTGTCCCTATCACGTTCTGTCCAGAGTTTTCCGCGGACAGGGCTTGAAACTTGGCACGTCTGATTCGAAAACTGTTGCACCAATGACTGAGCCAAACTAATAAAAATTTTCAGTTATATACTAACTACTGCACTCGATTAAACTATCTTTTAGATGGAACTCATATGGCATCCTTTTGGACACAATGTTCCAAAAAACCATCTCCAGTCTGTAATTATTGAACAGATACCATACGACAGGTGGAAGTTGTATTGAAATTACCATTTACGTAATTAAACGAAAATTGTTTGTGTGGTTCTTTAAATTATATTTGTGGTGTATTTTTTATAAAAATTGTGTACACGGTTATCTAACGTAAACAGTGCGGAACTTATGCGTAAAACCAAAATGTATAAACTGGTCGAAACACAGTTTATTTTATTATGCATTTCTCTTTAACCAACATTCCTCAATCATAGGCAGGGCTACTAGTGAGCTTTCGATTGTCCGATATTATAGTTTTATATCCTAATATGGGACTTGTTAATTTAAGAAAATCACAATGTTCACGATTAAGTTGACGTATTATAATTATTTAGTTGTCGATATTTTTTGAAAATCGGTATACCATATTACTGCAGTTTAAATAAACTGGAAATCCTGAGTACACTTGTAATGTATTGTTTCATAGAAACGTTCCAATTATAACACTTTGCATTTGTCCTTTATTTGGATTCCTCGATCGTGGATATGTCTGTTTGTGGGCATTTTAATGACCAATATTCTTATTCATAGACAATTTTGGGTCTCCATTTGTCAAGAAAACAACAGTCTATATGATTTAATTACCATCAATGCAAACTTGTAAATGAGGATCAATAGGAACTTTACGAAAGTGAAAGTGAAACGCGACAATCCACGATCGCAATACGTGGTAATAATCATTGGGTCGCCCGCCCTACGAAACGCGTAAAAACATATTTGAAAGATAAATTAACATCTATTAGGTTTTTAGATAGCTTAATTGGTTTGTAATTTGCGTTACCTTACTGCCGTAATCAAAGAAAATGACAAATATGAGCGCAATTGCAATGCGTAATGATTAAAAATATTTTTATTATACTATGAACTTGCCTTTAATTTTAATTTCTTAATCGCTGCCATATTTACTAGCGTATAATTTTATGTTTTATATTATTCCTCAAATACAAAGCCCGAGTGCGTTATTTCAAGAAAATAACACAAAAAATGCTTAATTTATTTTTTTAATACTGTAGTTAGTAAAGTAATTTGGTAATTTGAAGCAGTAATGTGCCGTAGGTTGAACAATTTTAAATTAATGAGAGCAATTTCAATGCACATTCCAAAAGAAGCCTTCCATTTTTTTCACAATTAAATTCTCTTTAATCAAAATTTAACGATCGTTGCCAAGCCTACTAGCGGACAGTTGATGGATCACAATACTTGCTCATAACCACAGTTGCGATTTTTTGCTTCAATAAAACTATACAAGACATTCTTAATTCAAAATAATATTAGATTTAAATATTTTGTGATTTGCGTTAAGATAATGCTATAACTTTAATTTCGCGGAATTTATGAGCACAATGATAATTCATAGTATTATATAAACTCTCCATTTACTACTTTTTGACATTTTGCCTTTGGTTGAATAACTTACTTGTAGCCACGTCTTTAATCGTGAATTTATTTTCTGTTATACTTGATCACATCCAAAGATTGGGTTCGTAAATACAAGAAAATCAAACTTATTCATGAATAAATTATACATTTATCATTACGTATTTAGTATGTGTTTGATAAATTACAGTATCGCGGGTTTTTAGCGTTAAAAAAATTAAAATTAATAGAGTAGTTAGAATGAATTGTCTTGAAGAAGCATGGCTATTATTACACTAGGTAAATGTCATTAACTAAGATCACTCTGCCTTTGCTAGGCCTACTAGCGGGCATTTTAATGCCCGATATACTTATTCATAGTAAGATATCGGATGCGTTACTTCTAGGAACCTACATACTGCATGCTAATGTAGCATTTTTTAATACTGTAGATTGTGCAGATATCTACCAAATTGCGGTACTATAATGTTCTACCATAAATTACGTGGAACTTCTGAGCAGAGTTAAAATGCACATTCTGGTATAAGCAGTCCATTAATTAAAATTTTCTTTGCTCCTTAATTAGAATTTGACATTTGTCGCCATGGCCACTAGCGGGAATATTAATGCCTGATATTAATTTACTATATTGTGACATCACAGTGCTTTAACACACACAACGCGGAAATTTTGAGTTCAGCTACACTGAATGTTCTGATAGAAACATTCTATTTATTGCACTATGAATTTTTCCTTGATTAGGTTGCCTCAGTCGTCAACAGCGGGCGTTTTCTGCACGCAAATCACGCTCATATCCAATTTTGGGAATCAATGTTTCAAAAAAGCCACAATTTGCATGATAAAATTAACGTTATCTTACAATGTACTTGGTTTCGTTTATAGGTGACTTTCTGTAGCACAGTGTTGTAATTGAAACAGCGCGGAACTTATGAGAAAACTTGAAATGCACAATCTGTTAGAAACAATCCAAATATTACATTATGCGTTTGACCTAATGATGATTTCTCAGCCGTTGTCAAATCCACCAGCTGAGAATTAAGTGCCCAACACTCTTGCGTGAATATTTTTAGTTTTCTTAATTATTAAAATAGCTTAGTTATTTGGTGAAATGTGGTACAACAGCGCAATGAACTATACGACACGGGACGTTTGATTGTTGGTGTTAAGCGTATTCTGGTATGAACACCCCATTTAATACACTACGCACATGCCCTTAGCTTGAACAACTCAGTCATTGACAGGGCCACATGCGAGCGTTTGAATGCCCGATATTCTTAATTGCATCTTAAGTTTGCATGGGTTACTTCAAGAAATCTACACACTACACGCTTAACTAAAAGGTGTTTCTTATTTTTTTATTAGTGCAGTTAATTTGTAAACTGCGTTAATATAGTGTTGTAGTTTAAAGAACGGTGAAGTTTTATGCACAGCTAATAGGCATTGTCTGATAGGAATATTACGTTCGTTACAGTTTTCATTTGTTTTAAATTTAGATTCCTCAATCGCGATCGTGTAACTGAATGCCCGGTATTCTCGCTCATTGTCAAATTTTGGATCCGCTCTTACGAGAGTACCACACCCATATAATTAAGCTAAGGTCTTCCAATTATGTAAATGGTGTAGGTGATTTTTATATCTCAATACCATGGTTCTGACTTTTAAGCACCGCAGAAATTTTGAGCACACGTACGATGCGTAATCTTATTGCACTATGAATTTCTCCGTAGCTAGGATGACAGCGTCATCGCTGTCGCTACTAGCGGGCATTTGATTTCCCATCATACATTATCCAAATTTTTTATTAGTTAGTTCTACAATACTGTCACTTCATAATTAAATTACGATTTTATAGCTATGTAGTTTGTGTACATATTCGGTAAACTGCGATACTAAAATTAAGTAGCTCAAACAGCGCGAAAATTATAAGCACAATTTCTATACATAAGTTTGTAGAAACATTGCATTTATTACACCATCCAGTTGCGTAAATCTTTGATTACTCAATCCTATCCAGGGTTACTAGCAGACATATAATTCATCAATAATCTTGCTCATATTCAAAGTATCTTCAAGAAAACCCACGCGTTTCTTCTAAATTAATGCTTTATAACTATTTAGCTAATGTGGGCTTTTGTCTAATTGCCTTACCAAAGTGATGTAGCTTGAAAAACGAAGAAATCCTGAGTTCAGTTACAATGTAAATTTTGGTAGAAACACTCCATTCATCCAAATATCATATTTGCCGTCAAACTGCGTTCTGGCGAAACGAATTGCCCCTTTATCTGTTTTGTATAGAGTCAATTTAAAACTAAGTACAGCTTCAATAAAAGAATCCTCTCTCGAGATGAAGACAATGCATCTTTAAGACCACATTAAAACATACATTTGAAATACCGTTCCCTTTTTATTAAAATTAATACAATTACTTATACTGACGCTCATTTGGAATTAATAAATTAGCATTTTGTTCTGTGCAATCCTGTTGATTCACGTTAAACAATTTAACATGTTTAAAAAAACAAATTACTCCAGTAAACATTGCGATTGAAATCGTAAAGATTGTTTCAAATACATCGCCACAAATTTCAGGTTAGTCATACTGTACAACTAAAATTGATGAAATTTTTGATAAAAATCTGTCAAAATTTGAATGCTAAACATCAGCGCTATTATGGTCAAAAGGAAATCAAACAAAAACGGTATATCCCTTTTTTTTAGTTTCGTACCGTTTGCCAGCACACAAACGAGATTACTTCATTGTCATGAGTTATATCGTAACAGGTCCACATTTGTTGCAAGGTGATTATAAGTTTGCTTTTAGATATACATAATTTATTGAAACAACTTATTTGTTTATCATTAAATTTGATCTAAAATTTAAAACGCTCCTTTTTTACAAAGCTAATATAATCTAATCATGTATAGAACAACAACCATGTAGATTTAAAATCAATAAAATTGAGTATGAAATAAGTGTTCTTTTGAAAAATGTAAGGTCAAATAGCAATTGGGTACGACTAAATATATATTTTAAAAATATTTAGGGACAACAGTCAATTTAAAAGTAGATTTAAACGGAAAATATTTTACTATGCTGGGCTTTGAAACTTTGCTGTTTTGAGATACAAACACGCAAATCGAACCTAATTACTCACCATCAACGATTTTCAGATAATATCCAGACCATTATTAACTTTTAACATAAAATTCAAATGTTATGAATATGCGAAAGAACCGTGTTATCCGGCATAAATTGCATCGGGTTTTTCATACTATTAATCATAATCAGTGCAGTTCTCCACAATCAATTTATTTAACTTAGAGTACACCCAGTTTGAAATATTCGCAATTATACTCTCTGTATGAGAAACAAGATTTGTAAGGTAGATATATACAGATAATTATGTATACTTTAATTAAAGAAAATTGGAAGTATTATATTATTTAAAACTGGCAGTAGAAAATAAACACTCAATAATGTAGCAAAGGCAATTTATCAAGTAGACCTGTTTTGGCCTTATTGAGATCTCCAACAATTTCGTTCCAGAATCACCGCAGTCAAAGGTTCAACCGAGGCGTGATTGCTTTCTAGTCTTGCAACTTAAACTCTGCGCCACCCAAAATGCGCAATACCTGCTCTTTTCAAACATAAAACAGATTACGCTTTTGCCAGTTTTATTTGAAATCTGAGCTTATTTGAAATCGCTTTCGAAATAAACTAATTGGCCACTGCACTTCTGTCTTTATAGATGACTCACAATGTCACCTATAGAATCGTTATTAAATCAGAGTGAACATTAAAAAATTTATTATATTCACGTTGGCAATGAAAGATTAACATCAATTTGGTGGGTAAATGCAATTACTCAGGGTTCACCGTTATTGAAAACTCAAATAAAACATGCAGCGTTGCGATGGCCGAGGCTCGATCAGGAGCATTTTTGCTTCAAAGTCTAGCAATTGATCTATTTCAACTCCCAAGACGAAAACTTCAAGCACTTATCAGTTATATAAGAGCTAATTTTTATCATTCTATTTAACATTTAAACTAGCTAAAGCCGATTTGTTTCTATAGGACAAACAACATGCCACTCAGAAAAGTTCTAATGAATATAATTTAACTGAGTCGATTTTATGATGTATAGTTCGTTGTTATAAAGCTAACATTACATAAACAAGGAATGTATGATTGAGTTATACAACAATTGCGATAACAGATCTGAGATGTCTGGATTGATATTTAGGTCGAAATCAATGCCGAATATGCTTCACATGAATGGATGACTGACAAGAACACAAGTTATTAAAAATTAAAATTTCGTGTAGCACGTGGCTTTGGCATCGATAGGATGAGGAAGTAAACTATGAATCCATTTTGACAACATATTTATAATTAAGTCCTGCTTATCTTCTGTAGCTCTCTATAAATTCTTCACGTTTTATGGCGTCCGATCTATTGTGAGAAATTGGGAGTGAAAGGAGCTTATGCCGAAAGCTATGCAAAACATACACTTCGTGAATGGAAGAATGAACAAAATTATAAGTTGGAATATGATAAAATATGACATTTAGTGCGCTGATTGGGTAGCGCTGTAAACGAGTTGATAATATCTTATCCAAATTCGCCTAGATTCAAGCGCGCGACGCGGCATTTCTGGCAAGTATTTCATAAATAGGCAATATAGGAAACTCTGTAATAGGTAATAAATGTTATTACAGCCAGTATACTTAATCAGTGCATAAAATAACAAATGAAATTCAATAAGTAGGCTAATTTCAAATGTATATTGTACACTTATCAAGTACTTGGAAGTAGTTTCGCAGCCGAAACTTGAACCAAGAAGCATTTGATTCAGCAACTTGTACACCTTCTAAGCCGTGCATTACATTCAGGTTTCAGTTATATATTCTTAACCACATTTATCAGTCAGTCAATGGATTATTTCCAACACTCTTAATCAGATGCTTCACGGGCTAAATCTCGTTTGAGGCAATTAGGGAAAGTAACTAATAAATGCTTGAAAAGGTCAAAACTCATATATTAGTTATCTAATGGAATGGATTGCTTATAGTGATGAAATATTTTTATCAAACCTCTAGCATTATAATTACATTCCTTTTCGCTTCTGTATGTAGCAGGATATCTGTTCTGACACCAGGCAGATTCAATATGTCGAGTTGGAGCTTTTAGTGAAAAGCGATGCCACATAGGTTCCAATTGAATAATAAACTTACCAAAAAAATTTAAATTGATATGTAGCTTCGTGAATCATGCAATGATTAGCTTACGTAACGTGCAGGTTGAGCTTTAAGACATTTCAGCAAATACTCTCAGGTGGAAGTTTTGATCATACCGCACATAATCCTAAAAAAATGATACTAATCTACTTACTGAATTAAGTTTGCTACCGTAAGCACTATTCATTTTAATTTGAACATATATATATATATATATATATATATGTGTAATAAAATTCTGTCAGAATACTTTAGTTCATTATAAATTTCTCATGTGGCACGTGTCAGTTCAACAATGACCTATTGGGGTTGGCCCTTAGCAAAATTTCGTCAATGGCGGTATCAAATAGGCTGAACTGAAAGAATGACGGACCAAAAACATGATTTGGTATATTATTCAAAAGTTTATATAGTAAGCTGTGTAGGTGGTGCAGAATGTGAGATATTAGATACTGACGCAAATGAGTGAGGTACAATCTCGGCTCGCGACAATACTCACGTGTATTGCTTGAGTATAAAATAGGGAAAAATTCAGCTTACGCTACTGATAGTGTTTGCTAAATTTTGCTATGTTTAAGTGATAATAGCAAATTAGGTATATTTGGTCAGTATAAGTTAACCATTGTATAAATAAGTAGGCTTAATTCATCAATTAGACCGATTAAATTAGCATTGAGCTTTTATCAAATACGCGCACAATACTCGAACCGTGACGCGTTTGCCTTAGTGACATGCGTCTCATACACCTTGCCACCTAAGATGGATAATGCATGCAAGATTCCCTTGTATAGAAAAAGACGTTTTGATGTCAGGCAGTCTACCTGTTTCAAGACTCTGAATCAGATTATCTACAATTTTGTCACAGTCGCGGAAATTCTGGCAATTTATCTACGAGTACCCAATAAGTATATAAATTTTCTGCTTAAATAACTGAATCTGTAATTATATTAAATGTTTACCTTATATTCACAGCAGCAATGTCTGCCACCGCTGCTGTTATAATAAATTTTGTTGTGCCTATATTACACGAACAAACAGATGATTGCATGAAATAGTATATATGGCAGTCGTTTGCATTTATGCACTAAATTTCGTTCGTCTAACGGCATTGAATGCTCTAATATAAACTCACGAAGGATATAATGTAAATGATATTTATATAATTAAAGGAATATTGGTTGCGCGGGCGGTAATATCATTTACTCTGATCAAAGTAGCGATCTTTATATAAACACCTGAACCATTATTTAAATACATTTGTTAGTATGAAATAAATATTCTACAGTAAAGTAAAGTTAATTCAACCTGTAGACCGGTTTCGTCCTTATTGTGAACTCACCACGTACTGTTCAGAATTTGCCGTGGACAGGGCTCGAACCTGGACACGTCTGCTTTCGAATCTGGCGCTCTAACTACTGAGCCACGCTGTCGCACACTAAACACAATTCCGATTTATATTTTAATTAATTTTTGTTCGTTAGACTTTCCTTTAGGTAGAGCATATAAAGCATTCCTTTATCGTGAAGTTAGTTACAAATGAACATGCCCATTCTGCTATATAGAACAGAAATCAAGATTGAAACCTTGATTAAATGTAATTGGTATCACCGCCCGCGCAACCAATGTTCGTTTAACTATATAAATGTTCATTTCAATACCACTTCCTCATGTAATGTGGTATTTGTTTAATATGACAGGTTGGGGATGGTTATTTTGAACTTTAGGAAAAAGGTATGCTATATAGTTTCTACCTAAGTGAAAGGATAACAAAAAAATATTATTTGTTATATAACTGAGAATTGTGTTTAGTGTGCGGCAGTGTGGCTCAGTAGTTAGAGCACCAGATTCCGAAGCAGACGTGCCCAATTTCGAGCCCCGTCCGCGGCAAATTCTGGACAGTACGTGATGAGTTGCCAATAAGGACGAAACCGGTTTACTGCATAAACTGCCTTTTCAACACTACAATACTTAGTTTATACTGACAAATGTATTTAAATAATGAGTCAGGTATTCATATAAAGATCGCAACCTTGATTATAGTAATTATTATCACCGCCCGCGCAACCAATGTTCGTTTAATGAAATTAATTGTTTTGAAACATAAATTACCATCAGGCAAGTCTAAACAGAACAGATAACAAAGGATTTTGTTTTCGAAGTACTAAAATACACTGTAATATCTGATGCTTTATAAATGGTCAGGTATTTATATCAAGATCGTAACCTTGATTAAAAGTAAATTTAAATAACATGTCTTTATACCTGTTAAAAATTTACCATTTACATTTTCACATAAGAAACGTAACAAGGTATCTTTATAAATCTCACATAACACATATATTCTTTGAAACGTATGGAATAACCCACATATCTGTATCTGTTCTATATTTAGATATCGGTGTCACCTAGGTTGACCATTACTTTTTTTAAGCCATTCACACAATGATTCATCTTGAGAAAAAACATTTTTAACTGACAATTAAGACAATGTGCATTTTGTTAGCGTAATACAAATATAGCATAACTATGAACTGAATGTCCTCGGATTTGAATCCCTTTAAAGTCAATCCTTGTTAAAGATGACAAGTTCCAAATATCGACAATTATTGATTTATGCCGATAGAATATTTATAATAACATATTGCCTTACACGATAATTTAATATATTTTTAAGTAGATACTTTTGTCTTATTTTGATCATAAAAGTGATTTAAAATACTTTGGGCTCTTATTAGTATCATGATACGCGATTTGATGTCTATAAAACAAAAGTATAAAATAAAAAGTATAAAATCTACTTTTTTTTAATTATATAAACTTTTGAACTTATAATCCATCTAATCTATGCCAAACAATTTCTCTTAACTAACTTGGATTTGCAGCCAATTTGTCTACTTGCCTTTTTGATATAATATGGCTGTCCTTAAAAAATGCATAATTACTTTATTCTTAATTTAAACTATCTACGACAACAGAAGAAATTCATTCAGTAGATCGGTATTGTCAGCAGTCTTTCCACCTAGATTGGTGTAAAATTGCCACTGGTAGAAGGAAACGAACATGTATTATATACGTGACGCTATGATAAATTAGTGGTCGCAACCGAGATGCTGCTTATGTGCGTTGCTGAATTAAATCGTGTCGACACAAGATGATACTGTTTGCGACACACGCATGAGAAGCTTTTTACGCAGTGAAGAAAAAGAGGATTGCGCTCGACACATGCCTACAGGAGGCATTCAATCATAGAGAAAGACCTCTTAGATATGACGCTTCTTGATCTGCAACTGTATGTACTATTCTTGGATGACATATTAGTTATTTGGAGCCGATATTCCCTGTCATGTACAAGGTATGCGAGACTAATAGAGGTGAGAGGCACATAATTAAATTTGTTTTCCATATATATGAATTTTAATTTTATCCTCGCTAGTCAGTTTTCCGTCATAATCTGACTATTATCATGAAAGGTCGAAAGGCGTCAGTACATGTTACTAGAGTTAGTTTTGCTATGCTGATCGACGACTAGTTAAATACAATGTGATTTGTGTGTACTTAAAGCCCGCAAACTTGATTTAATGAATTGTTACCACCACCCGCTAAGTCAATGATTATTTAATTTAAGCACTTTCAGTTCTGTTTGAAATAGCAGCCAAATTAGGTCACATTGGCCTATGCAATAGTTTTCAAATTTGGCATATCAATAAACTGTTGTGTAGAACAAAGAATTACCGATCGATAAATTTATTTTTTGGGAAAAACGCCTATTTTATGCTTTACGAATTCCGAGTTTTGCTGGTGTAAAGCATTCAAATATTTTGAGCCTTTGATTGACAACCATCCTAGTACAGAGTCCATCGTTTAAAATTAAAATTTCATATTACATTCAGATTTACCTCCTAAGCAAATGAGCATTAACACATTATTTAAAGAGGCTTATCCGGTCTCATTCCTTTATTACTGCAACGCATTTTCCTTCATCAATGCGTATTATTTTGAATATTGTAAGTCGACTGATTTATTCGAATGCGTTTCGATCAGGCGTTAACCGCATCTGAATTATTTTAGATATCAAACCAGGTCAGACAGACGTTTTTTTAACATTTGAATTGACAAATAAATCCTGTATTGAATTATAAATATGTCATAAAAAAGGTAAGTACGACACAGAAATCTCTTACTTTCGCCAGTACTCAGCTCGTCTGAATTACCTGGTACATGATAATGTAATATTTTGAGCGGTTTTTGGCTTAAGTTTTACCATATATATTAATATATATATATATATATATATATATATATATATACTGTACAACAACAAAACAATAGGATAATGGAAACGCACATGCTGATCCATACATACACTCGCGCAAATAATGAGTTCACCTCAAGTATTTTTTTAAGTTAATATTTTGCGGTGTGTCAGCTTTAATCTTTTCAATGCCGCGTTTTGCGTACGCGGGTAATAGCTGTACACGGGCAGTTACACAAAGATCCGATTTTTCACAATTTCCAATTTTGTTTTGTCTTTGATCGGGTTGACTTGTTCTTCGTTCAACTGGAAATGCGGTTCTATCACATCTTTGTTTACTGGCGACGTTTCGGTGCCTACTTTCCAGCACCATCCTCAGGCAACACAGTACAATAGCAGATTTAAGCAAATGTGGTAACCTCGTTCCAAAACCATTCTATTTATATATATTTGACTCAACACTAGTTTTAATCATAGAATTTGTCTCAGTAACTAAACTCAATATATAACTATTTATAATTAGCAGACCAATCATTACCTCACCTATACATCATCTCATCTCGTATGCAGAATATTGTAGGGGAGAGAGACAGTATCGAACCTTTTGTTATTTGTTATAACTGTATTGCTACTATGTCACGGTAATCAAAATTTAAAAATGATAAAACTAAAACCTTGACTATCATATACTGTATTTTATTTAAAGCCGGGAACTCTAATGTATACAATGGTGTATGAGGTATTGCGCACATAGCAACAAATTGGTTCAAATATGGAGCAGCAAGTTACGTAGATGGATGGAGAGTGAATGTCATAGAGACGCTTAGGTGAACGATTAAAGAGAGAAAGATAGAGATAGTATGGAACAACTAACGTTTTTCAAAAAACTAATCGTAAGCACAATGCGAAGTTAATCAACTATTAGAAATAATTGCATAAGAATATTTGCTCATATGACTAAAATAATTCATTATATCTATATACATATACTAAATATAATCTAATCTAAATATAATATCGTAACACCTTTATATATATATAGAAAAAGGACCATTGTTAATTATTAAACATGAATAATTTCTATTCTTATTATATATTTATTTATTACGTTAGTCACACCTTATATCAATATATAAAATACATGTCAATATGTATAAAAACATATATATGAATATAAGCAACAGTGTGAGACCAACATCCCTAATCCTATATATATATATATATATATATATATATATATATATATATATATATATGTACATTAGTAATAAATATTTATTAGGTTATGCACACCTTATATTAATATATAAAATAAATATCAATATATATAAAAATATATATATATAAATATATTTAGTTGAGAAGCGTTCCTCTAAGCTCCTTTGGCAATTGATTGTAAATTTTGTAAATTTTTGAAAAAGAGAGTAGCTTGCTCGCAACATTCCCACCAATGGTGGGTTGACTTGAATAGAATAGAATAGAAAATCTTTATTTGGATTCAAACCTTACATGTTCCATCAAATAATAAAATTAGAAAATGTACAATATAAAAACATATCACATCACATAAATATGTGCAATTAGTTGTACTGTACAATTTATCAGCATCAGAAAGTTCGGTTATAAAGAGTGATAGATTCATCATCAAAAATAGAAAAATTTAATGTATTATTCGAGTGTAACATTATGCAAAAAAGGGAACCATGACTAATAATTGATTGTATGTATTGTTGATTAACATGATATGTAATGCATAACGTTTCAGTTTTAATAGTACAAAACTTGAAGATAGAATCTCGAGAAGTTATGCTGCTGAAAAACAATTAATCCTGTCTTTTATTTAACCACGAGAAAGTATTATCATAATCAAAATTAAAAATATCAGCAGGATTGAACACTTTTTCTAGTTCGGTAGATAAAAATTTAAGAGACATTTTAGATGGAGGCGTTTCTCTAAGCCCCTTTGGCAATTGATTGTAAATTTTGAAAATTTTTGAAAAAGAGAATAGCTTGCTCGCAACATTCCCCACCAATGGTGGAGATATTGCAAAATGACCAGATCTAGTTCCAACTTCATGACTCTTTCTTATTGGATTCATATAGGCACCAGTCCACTGGTTCAAATGGAAAACTTTTATGCAATAGCACATCCTCCGAAACCATAAAGGATGCAGTGATACAAACTGTAATCTAGTGGCATATATAGTGCAGGAGATAGGACTTATTTGTTTCACAACTTTTCTTTGTACAGCTTCTATCTTATTAGACAAACCCTTTGTTAAAGGATTCCAAGTAGCGGCAGCATATTCTAATATCGGTCTAATCCATATTATAAACATTTTATATTTTATTTCACTCGATAAAATATTTCTATTTATTAGTGCCCATCTGTTCTTGGCACTGCCTACTATCCTTTCAATATGTCTCTCAGCAGAAGCCGTACAATGAATAGTTATGCCTAAATCCTTAATTTCTTGCATAAGTTTAATCTCAAAAACATCATTAATCTCAGCATCATGAAAATAAACATAATTGAAATCAGTTCTGTTACCTATTTTTAAAGCTCTCGTCTTTTTACTGTTTATTCTCAGCCCTAGTGTTAACAAGTATCTACTTAAATCATACAAATCTAGTGTCACATTATTTTTGGAGAATTCGACATTTTTTGGATCAATTGGAAAGATTATTTTTAAATCATCAGCGAATTTGCAAACTCGACCGTTAGGGATTTTAGTTTCCAAATGTGCAAATACAATTTTAAATAAAATTGGCCCCAAACTTGATCCCTGTGGAACTCCACTTGTTACCCTTTTCGAATTAGAAATCAAATCATTTACTTGAATACTCATTCTTCGATTATATAAATAGTATCTAAGTAATCTAAAAATATTCGGATCAATATTCAATAAATTAATCGCATTCAAAATAGCATCAAAAGATATAGAGTCAAAAGCTTTTGAGATATCTATAAATACAATTAATGCATCTAACTTTTTCTCATCTAATGTAATTACATGTTTCCACATAGAGAGAATATTAGTAGTTGTCGACCTGTCTTTTGTAAAGCCGTGTTGGCACATATCAAAATCAGCCGGCAACATACGTTCTAAATGATCTAGTATCAATCGTTCTATTATCTTCAAAAACGAAGGGATAATAGAGATTAATCTATAATCACTGGCGCACTTTGGCTTACTTACTTTAGGCAATGGTTTAGCTACTATCGTTAATATATCGATTGGTAATTTCCCATCCTTCAAAATTCTATTTATAAAATTGCAGAGCGCATTCATAAAATTTAAAGGTAATTGAAGTAGGTTATCAATCGATATACCAAGGTGATCTTTTTGTTTTTTTGATTTTATTTTTAACATTAATTCTATCAATGCATCACTGTCAATAACAAGTCCTAGATCCTGGTTTCCCGAAGGATCAGGTAGATCAATGAAATTGCTTTCGTTCTGTGGATTACATAACAATTTGCCAAATACTTCATCCAATTCACAGAGAAATTCATACTCAGTTTTACCCACAGGTAATATAAGCTTTAATTTTTCCTTATATTTACTGTAGTCTGTGAGTAGTTTGTATCCTAGTCTAGGATTGCTCTTCAGTTTGGCCAAAATAATTCTCTCTGATCTTTGACGGATTATCAGCAGTGATGAATTAATTTCTTTATCAATCAATTCTAACCTCATCTTTTTAATACTATTGATAAGACTACATTTCATTATATTATCTCGTTTGATTCTTAGCTTACATAACTTCCTATTGAATCTCTTGGGTATAACATCCGTAAATGTAGATGCCCTAAACATATCAGATAATAACAATGAAACAGAAGAAACAAATTCGTCATTGTTCATGATAAAAAAAACATTCATAATCAATAGATAAGCTTAATTCTCTAAAAAGATTCCAGTTGATTCTGGAACATTGCACGTGCGCACTTTCAAAATTAGGTTTCTGTGCTTTGCTACTCGAAAGGTTCCATTGTAAAATGATTTGTTTATGATCCAATTCTTTGAAGTAATTTACTACATCATAACTGTGTGAGTTCAACGCTTCAACTTCTAAATATACATGATCTAAGCATTCCGAACCTCTAGTTGGTTCCTTTATAATCTGCTTAAGATCATGATTAGAAAAAAGATTGATTATTTCACAGTCATGCAGCCTATTAAAATCTCCTACCACAACAATATTACCATGGCAGTCCAAAATAGATTGAAAAGAATTGGTAAACATTTGATCATCATGTGAATTAGCATACGGCGGTCTGTAAACCGCGGTTAAGATCAGGTTATCAATTTGTATCGTTAAAAAATCAATGACAGTATTATATTCACTAGTATGTAACACTATCGCATTTAATATCGATTTACTATAAATAAGTACTCCTCCACCTCTTTTATCCAAGGATCTGTCTTTCCTAAATAGAGAATAATGAGGAATGTCAAATTCATAGTTTTCAATGTCCTTGTTCAGCCAGGTTTCAGTTAAAATTATAAAGTCAAAATTGTTACTTATTATAAAATCACACAGCAAAAAAGTTTTATTCTTAACACTTCTACAATTAGCATAAAATAAAGAATATGTACAACAAAACTCATCTTTACAGTTTCCGATAGTTACTGGTTTAACTTTTTTGGTTTCCTTATAATTCGTTTGTTGGGTATTGTAGCTATAGTGCGTAGCTGTCTGCTGTCCACCACATTCATTAGTGCTACTCCGTTTTTCATGATTT